>PVIU01033549.1:0-12286 GCA_004026605.1 Ondatra zibethicus
AACCCCTCCCCCACCCCAACCTCCACCCCTGTACTCCCAACTTTTGCCTGGCTATCTTGTTTGCTTCCAGTTTCCAGGAGGATCTATATATGTTTTTCTTTGGGTTCACCTTGATATTTGGCTTCGATAGGCTTGTGAACTATAAGCTTAAAGTCCTTTGTTTATGGCTAGAGTCCACTAATGAGTGAGTACATACCATATTCATCTTTTTGGGTCTGGCTTATCACACTAAGGATAGTGTTTTCTGGTGTAGGAGGGCCCTTTTGTATTTGGGTTGCTTTTATTGGTTAATAAAGAAACTGCCTTGGCCTTCTGATAGGACAGGACTTAGATAGACAGGATAAAGAGAACAGAATGCTGGGAAGGGGACAGAGCCAGAGAGAGCCTCCGCCATGAAGCTCCCAGGTCACACACGCTGAATCTTTCCCGGTAAGCCACAACTCATGGTGACACACAGATTATTAAAAATGGGTTAAACAAATATGTGAGAGTTAGCCAATAAGAGGCTAAAACTAATGGGCCAGGCAGTATTTCAATGTATACATTTCCATGTAATTATTTCGGGCATAAGCTAGCCAGGCACCAGGCAGCGGGAGCCGGGTGGCCACCGGGAGGAAAAGCAAGCCCCTGCAACCTCATTGCTACAGTTTTCTATTTCCATCCATTTGCATGCAAAATTCAAGATGTCATTGTTTTTTTACCGCAGAGTAGTATTCTAATGTGTATATATTCCACACTTTCTTTATCCATTCTTCCATTGAGGGGCACCTAGGTTGTTTCCAGGTTCTGGCTATTGCAAATAATGCTGCTATGAACATAGTTGAACAAACTACTTTTCTAGTATGATTGGGCATCTCTTGGGTATATTCCCAAGAGTGGTATTGCTGGATCCTGAGGTAGGTTGATTCCCAATTTCCTGAGAAACCGCCACACTGATTTCAAAAGTGGTTTCACAAGTTTGCATTCCCACCAACAATTGATGACTGTTCTCCTTACTCCACATCCTCTCCAGCATAGGCTATCATTGGTGTTTTTGATTTTACACATTCTGACAGGTGTAAGATGGTATCTCAAAGTTGTTTTGATTTGTATTTCCCTGATTTCTAAGGAAGTTGAACATGACCTTAAGTATCTTTTGGCCATTCGAACTTCTTCTGTTGAGAATTCTCTGTTCAGATCACTACCCCAATTTTTAATTGGGTATGTATCATTTAAGAAAAATATCCTGTTTGTGACAAAGCAAAACAATTTAGTATTAGCTGAATCTTATATTTCAAGGCAGTTAGGACAGTATCATTACCACACTTTTAAATTGGGTTATTTAGAATTTTAATGTCTAGTTTCTTGAGTTCTTTATATATTTTGGAGATAAGACCTTTGTCTGATGTGGGGTTGGTGAAGATCTTCTCCCATTCAGTAGGATACCTTTTTGTCTTAAAGACTGTGTCCTTTGTTATACAGAAGCTTCTCAGTTTCAGGAGGTCCCATTTATTCATTGTTGCTCTTACTGTTTGTGCCACTGGGGTTATACATAGGAAGTGGTTTCCTGTGCCCATTTATTTTTTTGATGTGTTCTTGGATTTGGTTTGCCAGTATTTTATTGAGAATTTTTGCATCGATGTTCATGCGTGAGATTGGTCTGTAATTCTCTTTCTTGGTTGAGTCTTTGTATGGTTTTGGTATCAGGGTAACTGTTCCTTCATAAAAAGTTTTTGGCAATGACTCTTCTGTTTCTATTATGTGAAACACCTTAAGCAGTATAGGTATTAGCTCTCTTGGATGTTCTGGTAGAATTCTGCATTAAAACCATCTGGTCCTGGGATTTTTTTGGTTGGGAGGTTTTTGATGACAGCTTCTATTTCCTTGAGACTTATAGGTCTATTTAAATTGTTCACCTAGTCTTGATTTTATTTCTGTATATTGTATTTATCTAAAAAACTGTCCATTTCTTTTACATTTTCCAATTTTGTGGCATACAGGCTTTTGTAGTAAGACCTAATGATTCTCTGAATTTCCACAGTGTCTGTTGTTATATCTCCCTTTTCATTTCTGGTCTTTTCAATTTGAGTCTTCTCTCTTTGCCTTTTGATTAGTTTTGACAGGGGTTTGTCAATCTTGTTGATTTTCTCAAGGAACCAGCTCTTTGTTTCATTGATTCTTTGGATTGTTTTCTGTGTCTCTATTTTGTTGATTTCAGCCCTCAGTTTGATTATTTCCAGTCTTCTAATCCTCCTGGGTGAATCTGCTTCTTTTTTTTTGAGCTTTCAGGTGTGCTGTTAAGTCACTAATGTGTGCTTTCTCCATTTCCTTTATGTGTGCACTAAGTGCTATGAACTTTCCTCTTAGCACTGCTTTCATAGTGTCCCATAGGTTTGGTTATGTTGTGTCTTTATTTTCATTGAGTTCAAGGAAGACTTTAGTTTCTTTCTTTCTTTCTCCCTTTACCCAGGAGTGGTTCAGTAGTTGACTGTTCAGTTTCCATGAATTTGTAGGCTTTCTGTGGGTGAAATTGTTGTTATATTCTATCTTTACTCCATGGTGATCTGATAAGACACAGGTGGTTACTCCATTTTTTTTTTGTTTCTGTGGATGTTTGCTTTGTTACGGAGTATGTGATCAATTTTTGAGACGGTTCCATGAGATGCTGAGAAGAAGGTATATTCTTTCCTGTTTTGGTGGAATGTTCTATAGATGTCTATTAAGTCCATTTGATTCATTACATCTGTTAGTTCTTGTATTTCTCTGTTAAGTTTCTGTCTGGTTGACCTTTCCATTGGTGAGAGAGGAGTGTTGAAATCTCCTACTATTAGTGTGTGGGGTTTGATGTGTGCTTTGAGTTCTAGTAATGTTTCTTTTACATATGTGGGTGCTTTTTTGTAGGGGCATATATATTCAGGATTGAGACTTCATCCTTCATTCCTTTTAAGAGTATTACGTGTCTATCTCCTTCTCTTCTGATTTATTTTAGTTTGAAGTCGATTTTGTTCGATAGTAGTATAGCCACACCCACTTTTTTCTTAGGGCCATTTGATTGAAAAACCTTTTCCCAACCCTTTACTCTGAGATAATGTTTGTTTTTGTGGTTGAGGTGTGTTTCTTGTAAACAACAGAATGTTGGATCCTCTTTTCGTATCCATTCTCTTAACCTGTGCCTTTTTATAGGTGAATTGAGTCCATTGATATTAAGTGATATTAATGACCAGTGGTTGTTAACTCTGGTTATTTATTTTTTGGGGGGGTGGTACAGTTTCTCTGTTTCCCTTATTTGAGTTGTGCTGGTGGAGGGTTGTTAGATGTCTTTTATATTATGGGTGTTGTTTGCTTCCTTTCGTTGTGGTTTTCCTTCTAGAACTTTCTGTAAGTCTGGGTTTGTAGCTATGTATTGCTTAAATTAGTTTTTATCCTGGAATATCTTGTTTTCTCCATTGATGGTGAAAGAAAGCTTTGTGGGCTATAGTAGTCTGGGCTTGTATCCATGGTCTCTTAGTGTCTGCAGCACATTTATCCAAGACCTTCTGGCTTTCATGATTTCCATAGAGAAGTCAGGTATATTTCTGATAGGCTTGCCTTTATATGTTATTTGACCTTTTTCCTTTGCAGCTCTTAATATTCTTTCTTTATTCTGTATGTTTTGTGTTTTGATTATTATATGGCAAGGGGATGTTTTGTTTTGATTCAGTCTATTCAGTGTTCTGTATGCTTCTTGTACCTTCATAGGAATATCCTTCTTTAAGTTGGGGAAGTTTTCTTCTATAATTTTGTTGAACATATTCTGGGCCTTTGAGCTGTAATTCTCCTTCTTCTACCCCTATTATTCTTAGGTTTGTTCTTTTCATGGTGTCCCAGATTTCCTGGATGTTTTGTGTTAAGAATTGTTGGATTTGTTGTTTTCTTTGATCAATGAGTTTATTTTCTCCATCGTATCTTCAGTGTCTGAGATTCTTTCTTTTATCTCTTGTATTCTGTTGGTTATACTTGTCTCTGTAGTTCCTGTTTGTTTACACAGATTTTCCATATCCAGCCATCCCTTGGTTTGTGTTTTCTTCATTGCCTCCATTTCAGTTTTCAAGTCTTGAACTGTTTCCATTTCTTGTTTGATTGCTTTTTTTTTTTGGTTTTCTAGGGTATCTTTGAGGGATTTATTCATTTCTCCTAACTTTTTGTTAGTCTTCTCATCCATTTCTTTAAAGGAGTTTTTCACATCCTCTGTATTGGTCTCTATTACTTTCATAATGTTACATTTAAAGTTGATTTCTTCTACTTCTTCTGGATTAGGTTATTCAAGTCTTCCTGTTGCATATTTGCTGGATCCTAGAGTTATCATGTTGCTTTTCAGGTTGTTGGAGGAATTTTTGCATTGGCGCCTGCCCATCTCTTCCTTTGAATGCGGTCAGGGGAGTCTCAGTGGCTTGGTCTGATATATGTTGTGGCTAACTGTGTACTTGGGGATTTTTCTTGTTCTGCCCTCTCTTAGGTCCCCTCAGCACTGGAGTTTGCTCTCAGATCCCCTCCTCCCTGAAGCAGGCTGTGGTGGTGGATCTAAGGACCCCCTCCAGATGGATCTGCTGGTACTGGATCAGGGCTACTTGCTGGTCAAGGACCTCGCAGAGAAAAGAGTGGGCTTGTTATATGCTGGCTCTGTGGAACAAAGAAACCCCTGTAGCCTTGCACTCACCACTTTGTTCCCAGAGCCTCAGCCCAGAAGCAGACTGAGTTGGGAGATCCTGGGACCCCACAGATGGAAAGGAGTGCTTGGGGGCAAGCTGGGGTGGGATAAGTAGGAAAGCCAGTAGCAAAGGAGAAGCCCTGCTGAATGGCCAGAAAGTTTAGGGGATTGAAGGGTGCCTGTACTCCCTTCCTGGGGCGTCTGGGTGGGGACATACTTACTCCTCTGGATGGATCTGCTGGTACTGTATTAGGACCACTTGCTGGCCAAGGACCTTGCAGACAAAAGGGCAGGCTTGGTATATGCAGGCTCTGTGGAACAAAGAAACCCCTGCAGCCTTGCACCCACCACTTTGTCCCCAGAGCCTCAGCCCTGAAGCAGGGTGAGTTGGCAGATCCCCTCTGGATGGATATGCTGGTACTTGATCAGGGCCACTTACTGGCCAAGGACCTCACAGATAAAAGGGCGTGTTTGGTATATGCCAGCTCTGTGGAACAAAGAAACCCCTGCAGCCTTGCACTCACCACTTTGTCCCCAGAGCCTCAACGCTGAAGCAGGCTGAGTTGGGAGATCCTAGGACCCCACAGATGGAAAGGGGTGCTTGGGGTAAGCTGGGGTGTGATAAGTAGCAAAGGCAGTAGCCAGGGAAAAGCCCCACTGAATGGCCAGAAAGTTTAGGGGATTGGAGATTGCCTGTACTCCCTTCCTGGGGCGTCTGGGTAGGGATGCACTTACCCCTCTGGATGGAACTGCTGGTACTGAATCAGGGCCACTTGCTGGCCTAGGACCTCACAGACAAAAGAGCAGGCTTGGTATATGCAGGCTCTGTGGAACAAAGAAACTCCTGCAGCCTTGTACTCACCACTTTGTCCCCAGAGCCTCAGTTCTGAAGCAGGCTGAGTTGGGAGATCCCCTCTGGATGGATCTGCTGGTACTGGATCAGGGCCACTTGCTGGCCAAGGACCTTGCAAACCTACACACAATGTTTTTAAAATCTCATTTACTTATGGGTGCTAGGTTGTTTCTTTTTCATTGTTGTTGTGAATAATACTGTATTGAAGACAGGAGTGTACTTCTTTTTTTAAAAAATAAGGTGGTGATTTTATTTTTTAGTGTATGAATACAGAAGGATAGCAAGAGCAGTTTATACACCCTTTCTTTCTTCTTTCTTTTCTTCTCCTCTCTCTGTCTCTCTCTGTCTATGTCTCTCCCTCTCCCTGCCTTCCTTCCTCCCTCCCTCTCTTCTTTCTTTTCATTTATGCGCATCCATACTGTTTCCCATGATGGCTCTACTAGTCTATGTTTCAATTGACAGTGAACTTGAGTTCCCTTTTCTCTACATATTCACTAATATTTGTTACCCTTTGATTTTAAGAGATAGCCTAGTTGGAGGACTCAAGTGATGACTCAGGCATCAAGTGCTCTTGCAGAAGACCATAGCTCTGATCTTAGCATCTACGCAGAGGATAATAATCAAAAGTACCTCTAGTTCCCAAGAATCTAATGTCCTCTTCTGGCCTTTGCAGACACTGCATGCACATGGTACACAGATAAATATATATGAAAATTACCCAGACACATAAAATAAAAGTAAGTAATTTTTTAAAAGGAGAAATATCCTAATGGATATAAGGTAACATGTAATAATGGTTTTGGTTTGCATTTCCATTATGTTGAACATTTTGTCTTTTTTTCTGTTGACCATTTTTTATATCTCTAGAAAACACTCCTAACCCAGCAGTGGTGGTGCATGCCTTTCATCTCAGTACTTGGGAGGCAAAGATAGATAGATTTCTGTGAATTTGAGGCCATCCTGGTCTACAGAGCAAGTTCCAGGACAGGTTCCAAAGCTATACAGAGAAACTCTCTCTCTCTGTCTCTCCCTCCCTCCCTCTCTCTCTCTCTCTCTCTCTATATATATATATATATATATATATATATATATAATTTCAAGATAGGGTTTTAGTCAGATCATTCACTTCTCTACTTCTAAGTTGTGTGGAGTTTTAAAATGTAAATTTGAATATTAAGCATTTATCTGGTATATAGTTTGCAGTTTTTCTTTTTACAAATCTGTAAGTGACTTTTTAATTTTGTCAGTTATTTTCTTTTGCTGTGAAGAAATATTGCAATTTGAGGTAGTTCCATTTATTAATTTTGTTTTGTCACCTAAGCTTTTTGTGTGCCATTATAAAAACATCATTGCCAGGCCAATGTGAATGAGACTTGACTTGCCTTACATTCTTTTCTAGGTTATAGTTTCTGATCTTTCATTTAGAAATCTTTTTAATTTTGAGTTTCTTTTGTGTATGGAGAAAGATAAAGGTCCAGTTTTGGTTTTTGTCAGTGGAAATGTAATTTTCAATCTCCATTGTTTATAATAGAACTCTATTTTGCCTAATGCATCCTATTACATAAATAAATGCAAATATTACATGTATAAATATATAGATATATGCATATATGCACACATATATACATATACACACATTATGTACTTTTTCTTGTGCAACTGGCATATGTATGTATTTTTATGCCAATACCAGTATTTTTCAATTATCATAAAATTGTTGTACTTTAAATCAGAAAGTAGGATGATTCCAATCATTGTTTCCTACTTTTTCTATCAGAAATGGTTTGGGAATTCATGGTATTTTATGTTTTTACATAAATATTAGCTCTTTTCCTATTTCTGTGAAGGATGACATTGATGCTTTGATAGATATTTCTCTCATGAACATGAGACCCATTTCAATTCATTTGTGCCTTTATGAGTTTCTTCAAAATATTTTATAATTGATAGTATATGGATAATTTCTTTCCTTAGCAAACTTTACTCCTTTCTTTCAGATGCTCTTGTACATGCACTTTTTAAAGCTCTTTTAAAAACTAGGTCAATATTTTTATATAAAAATGTTGATGTCCTTTTAACAACATCTTCGTAACAGGATGATGAGTTGAGTGACTGAGGGAAGATACAAGAACTAAGGAAGGAAAGAAATAGAGCTCATCAAGATGTAGAAACTTGGGATTATAGCATGGAAAGAGATAGAAAGCACTTCAGCAGTTGAGACTCTGGGTATCCAAGTTGGGGAATAGGAACACCCCCTTTAAGAGAGGAGAGTAAATAGAAGAGCGCTAGTAGATTCCATTAGTATAGGTGTTAACAATGCTCTCTACTCAGAAGTTTAATAGACATCACAGGCTTGAAAACCAGTTAGAAGAATGTTCAGCAATCTGTAAAGTAGTTTTGGTTTAGAGACTTTGTATGGCTCTACAAAAGGTGTTTCAACCAACCACTACTGATTGAATTCCTCGTGCCAGAGGCACTACCTTGCCCTCAGCCAAGCCCAAGTATCATTTTACAGGTATACCGTGGTCATTTCTATATTTTTATATTTAGTAACTTTTGAAATAATGTTTGGATAAATTATGCTAAATAAAATGTTATAAAAATATAATATGCAATTAAATGCCTGAAAATAAAACTAAAATATGTCAGGCAGGAGAATATCTGAACTTTAAGACAGATATTTTAATATATGCCAGTCAGACAAAAAAAAATGAAAAAGGAATGAAAACAACATTTGGGACTTTTAGCACATCATTTAATTAGCAAATATCTAAATTTTGTGACATTTGAAGGATAAAGACACCGAAAAGGCCTAGAAAAATTTATTCAATGAAATAATAGCTAAGCGTGATCCTGATAATAACTATATGGACGTTTAGATGATGGGACCCATAAGACTGCCAGGAAGGATTCTTAGCCAAACATATGACTGTCAAATTGTAAAATGCTTAATATTGGGAGAGAATTCTAAATTTTGCAAAGGAAAAAGAACAAAATCACATCTAGGAGAATCCTCAATACACTAATACAAACTGAGAGGACAGGTAGAAGTGAAACGAAGTATCCCAACTTGTGAAAGAAAATAACTGTCAAAGAAAATGAAACCAAGACTTTTTAAGAAAGGAAAAAAATGGAACCAATGACCACTAGACCAGCTTTAAAAAAATGTTTAAGAGATTATTGTATCCAGGAATAAAACTTAACTGTTTTTAGAACATACATGAAAATATGAAAGCAATGAGAAGAATAATCAAGTCTTCATATGCTATCTTCATAACCAGGCCCAACTTCAGATACTCACTTTAAAAGGAAATAATCAATCAAGTGAAGAGGAGGAATGGGAGAGAATCTTTACTAGCTATACATGTGATAGAAGATTAATATTCACAATATATAAAGAAATAAAAAATAACCAGAATCAAGAAAACAAATGACCCACTTAAAATGGGCTATGAATTTGAATAGGGTTATCAAATGAGAAAAAATTGCTGTGAAACATCTCAAAAAGTTATCATAATTCTTAGCAATTAGGGAAATTCAAATTAAATGACTTTGAGATCTCATCTTATCATAGTTGAAATGGCTGAGATTAAGAAAACAACAGAAAATAAATGGTGTGTTGACCGAGGTTTTCTGTCCTGCCTGGTCCTGCAGCCATTAAGTCCCAAAGAGTCACACAGAGGTCCTCATTAGTAATAAACTGATTGGCCTATTAGCTCAGGCTTCTTATTAACTCTTATAACTTATATTAGCCCATAAGTCTTGTCTGTGTTAGCTACGTGGCTTGTACCTTTTTTGGCGAGGCAGTCACATCTTGCTATCTTTCTTCCTCTATGGCTGGGTCATGACTGCAGAATCAAACTTCCCTCTACCCAAAATTCTCTTTGCCCCGCCTCTACTTCCTGCCTGCTCATCCCACCTATACTTCCTGCTTGGCTACTGGCCAATCAGCGTTTATTTGAAATATAAGTCACAGGGTACAGACCATTGTCCCATAGCAGTGTTCAAAATGTAGGGAAAGGAGAAGCCTCATTTACTGTTGGTGTATTATAACCTGGTGCAAGCTTTTCTGTGGGGAGCTCGCAAAAAACTAAAAACAAATCTCCCATATGATCCAGCTAATTCCTGGCATATGCCCAAATGATTTGACTTATTATCCTAATCCATACATACTTGTTAAGATGCCTTTGTTGACACTCAGTCCAGGTATGGTAGTTTGAATGAGAATGGTCTCCACAGGCTCATGTTCAAATACTTGACTTCCAGTTGGTGGAATTGTATGAGAAGAATTAGTATGTGTGGCCTTATTGGAGTGGGTGTGCCACTGAAGGTCGGCTTTTCAAAAGACTGGTGCCATTCTCAATGTTTGTCTCTCTCCTGTCTCTTTATCTTTGCCTCTTACTTGTGGATTAAGATGTAAATAATCAACCATTCATTACTGCCACCATGCTTTTACTTCAACATCATGGAATATAACCATCTTAAACTGTAAGCACACACTAAACAGTTTTTTAAAATTGCCTTGGTCTTGTCATATCACAGCAAGAGAGAAGAAACTAAGACATTAGGAAATGGAAACAGTGAAAAAACTTGAAGGTAAATGGGTGGAACAAGAAAACATATTGAGTGAGGTAACTCAGACTCAGAAAAACAAGCACTGAATGTTCTTGCTTATTTGTGGTTCGTAACTCCAAAAATTCAGATGTGAGTATATAACCCGTAGCAATCACAGAAACCAGTAAAGTAAAAAAGAGACCAGAGATGTGAAAAGGGAAACTGCATTGAGGGAAATAGCACAATACAGTAGATATGTAGGGGGAAATGGGAGAATGAGTAGGCTTTTATTGGAGAGAGGAGAGATAGAACAATTCAGAATGAAAGGGAGGGAAGATGGATAAATAACGCTAAGAATGTTTGAGATAGTCAGTGAATCATTTTATATTTGCATAAAATTAAGGATAATATGCACACAATTAAATGAAAATTTGTCACTTGGCATGATAAGGCTTCTCTCAGGAGCCATAGACTATCAAAGAAAAATCAGATCATAGGTATGATATTTTGAATTGTTGTTCAGGAGAGTCCAAGAGACACCACAAACAATACAGGCATTGCTATTACTGTTGGTTGCCTCTCTGAAGCTGAAGGTAAGTCCCTATTGTTGAATCCATATGAATCTTGAAATAATGAAGCTAGATGTGACCCCAAAATGTTTTCCCTGAGGACTTGCTTTCATAGTACTAAAGGGTGATATGCAACCTTCCAAGGAAGGAAAACAATCAATATTCCTTCCCACCTGTGATAGTTAAAAACCACAATAATGAGCATTATATCAAGATATCTCTAACAGAGCAATAGTGTCACAAATATCATGGCAGTAGCCAACAGCTATCTGATTGGACTTAAGGACAATTCAACAGGAGGAAAAAAATATCTGGTATTAGAAACCTAGCCAGCTGCCTAGGGCTAGTATGGCATGAATCTTAGAGGGAAACCCACTACTACCACTTTCCTAAATCAATATAATTTCTAGTTGTACTCTAAATACTTATCTTTATGCCTACCAATAAATGTAGCTCTCAACACTGATCAAAGAAGATTATATTTGTTTACAGAAGGCCACAAGTGGCCACTGAGGTCTGGTGGCAACCAAGAGCAAGTGTAATAGCCTGTACCATTTATGGGTTGTCTCTTGGACCCCTGACAAAAACTCAAATGCAAGTATCCCACACCTGGATCTGAGGTTTTGTTTAATAACCTATGATTCCTGGGAATATTATTATCTTCCATGTACGGTACCTCCATTCAAACTTTTTATAATTTTTATGTTTTAGTAAGCTTATAGTATAGCCCACGTAATGTTTTCAGACATATTTAGTGTTAGTTATTTTTCTCCATTCCTTCATCTTCCCCTCCCACATCCCTTCCCATGTAGATCTGCCTCTCTCATTAGTTCTCTTTCTCCTTTCATACCATCTTTGTTCTATTATCCTCATTTCCTTATGATCTTTCTTACTCATTCCTTAAAGGTTCTTTTCTAGTTTACTGAATCCATATATGAAAGAGAATATGTGGTATTTATCTTTGGGGGTCTGAGCTACCTCACTCAGTAAAGCATTCCCTCCATTTCCATCCAAAGTTCCTTCAGTTAGAGTTTATTCCATACAGCTAGCTCCAGTATTGCCAGGACCAGGTCTCCTTTGCATTTCTGGATTCCACAAATCCTGTGAAGCCTGTTGGGTAGGAAAAAAAGAACTAATTATACTTGCTAGAAGTGACCAAAGTTTTCTAAGTTCCAGCTTCCTTATATAATTAAATGTTCCTGCTTAGTCTTCCAGCTTCCTTTAGCTGATTGTCTGAGCTACCAGTATTGAAAGGAAAGTGAACTCATCTTCCTTCCACATCTCCAACTCTAATTTCAATGTGTTTTCCAATGAGTTTGCTTCAGTTGTGTTCTTCTGGGGCTACAGAGTCAATATTGGCAGATCGTGTTCATGTGTCCCCAGCTAGAAAAGCTGGAGAGTACCGTTGCAAGCTGGTTACTGGTTACAGTACCAAGTTTTTACAATTTACAGGTAACTTCTCATACAAGAGTGTGCCATGCAAGCTGAGCAGTGGTGGAGCATGCCTTTAATCTCAGCACTCGAGCCGTTGCAAGCTGGTTACTGGTTACAGTACCAAGTTTTTACATTTTACAGGTAACTTCTCATACAAGAGTGTGCCATGCAAGCTGAGCAGTGGTGGAGCATGCCTTTAATCTCAGCACT
>PVIU01033550.1:0-12281 GCA_004026605.1 Ondatra zibethicus
TGCCTCTGCCTCCTGAGTGCTGGGATTAAAGGCGTGCGCCACCACCGCCTGGCAACAGCTGTCTCTTTGGGAGAGAGACAGAATGGAAAGAACTCGGGCTGGTGGAAATGGAAGGAAGGAAGATCTGCTTGCCTCAGGGGACGGGGTGGGGGTGGGGGGATGGGGGAATGGGTGGGGCTTGTCTCTTGGACAGGACAGACCACTACAGTTTTCCTATCCATTCTGTTAGTTTGTGTCTTTTTATTGGGGAATTGAGACCATTGATATTGAGGATGACCATTGATGGTTGGTTCCTGTTACTTTGTTGCAGTGGTATCTGTGTTTTCCCTCTTTTGACAGTTCCTTCTGGTCTCTGAGAGCACAAGGCATTTAGGCAAAATAATACCACCAGATGCTTGTACTCTCACACAAAGATAATAAATTAATAAATAATGAAAAACTTGGCCGGGCGGTGGTGGCGCACGCCTTTAATCCCAGCACTCAGGGGGCAGAGGCAGGCAGATCTCTGTGAGTTTGAGTCCAGCCTGCTCTACAACAGCTAGTTCCAGGAAAGGCTCCAAATCTACAGAGAAACTCTGTCTCAAAAAACAAACAAACAAACAAAACTAATTCCTTTCTTTGACTGCGAAGGAGAGATATAAGTCATGTGTTCACATCTTACCAAAGATCTGCCTTCAGGGTTAGGCCTGGTAAGAGCTCCCTTGGGGTTCTGGAACCCTGAGTTATAAGCTAGGGGTCTTGTACCATCTAGGGGTCTTGAGCAGGTTTGTTTTCTCTGGCAGTTAAACAATTAAAAGGCAGGGGAAATCTCTATGTTGACAGCAGCGAGGAATCTCTCTCAAATGCAGCAAGCAGAAGCAGTCAGAATCAGCCTGTCCAGAGAGGCTTTTCTTTTTTTTTTAAATTTCTTTTTCTTTTTTTTTGTGTCCGTATATTAGGTAGTTTTTAAACATAAGGCAAAGAAAACCATCTTACAAACCACCATCCCAGAGAACTTAGACAAAATATATTCAACAAAATTATAGAAGAAAACTTTCCCAACCTAAAGATGGATATGCCTATGAAGGTACAAGATGCATACAGAACACCAAATAGATTGGATCAAAAAAGGACATCCCCTTGCCATATCATAATCAAAACACAAAACATACAGAATAAAGAAAGAATACTAAGAGCCGCAAAGGAAAAAGGACAAGTAACGTATAAACCAATCAGAATTACACCTGACTTCTCTATGGAAACCATGAAAGCCAGAAGGTCTTGGATAGATGTACTGCAGACATTAAGAGACCATGGATGCAAGCCCAGACTACTATACCCAGCAAAGCTTTCATTCACCATTGATGGAGAAAACAAGGTATTTCAGGATAAAAACAAATTTAAGCAATACATAGCCACAAACCCAGCCTTACAGAAAGTACTAGAAGGTGGCACATGTCTTTAATCCAGGCGTATCTCTGTGAGTTCGAGGCCAACTGGTCTACAAGAGCTAGTTCCAGGACAGGCTCCAAAGCCACAGAGAAACCCTGTCTCGAAAAACCAAAAAAAAAAAAAAAAAAAAAAGAAATGTGGTATATTTACACAATGGAGTACTACACAGCAGAAAAAAATAACGACAGCTTGAATTTTGCAGGAAAATGGATGGAACTAGAAAGCATTATTTTGAGTGAGGTAACCCAGACACAGAAAGACAATTATCACATGTACTCACTCATAGGTGGTTTTTTTTCGTAATTCTTATGTATAATAATTTTATTTTGAAATTATGATGAAATGACATCATTTTTTCTCTTCACTTTCTTCACTCCAACCTGTCCCATATACCCTCTTGAGCTCTCTCAAGTTCAGAGCCTCTTTCTTTCTTTTTTTTTTCCCCATGATATTTATTGAGCTCTACATTTTTCTCTGCTCCCCTCCCTGCCTCTCCCCTCCCTCCCTCAACCCTCCTCCAAGGTCCCCATGCTTCCAATTTATTCAGGAGATCTTGTCTTTTTATACTTTCTACTTCCCACGTGGATTAGATCTATGTAAGTCTCTATTAGTGTCCTCATTGTTGTCTAAGTTCTCTGGGATTGTGGTTTGTAAGATGGTTTTCTTTGCCTTATGTTTAAAAACCACCTTAGGTGCCTGAACACAACTGGATAACTGCAGAAGATAGGTCTGCGGGCTCTGCCATGGCCTTGACAAGATAGCACCATCTACTGGAAAATAGTTATGTCAATGACCATATATATTTCTGATACAGGGTGTGGGGGAGGGATAAATCTTTCTGAAGGACTTGTTAGTGACAGTCACAAGTTCATTGGAACAGGTACCAGACATTGTTTACATGTCACATTGCCTGTGTGGACAACCTATTTATATAGGCTTCTGGGAAAGGCCTCATAAGAGAGCAGAGGAACAGGTCAGTGTGTGTGAAAGAGCCCACTTGTGACAAAGCACCCCAAGAGAACTAATCTACGGCCAGACTGACATTAAACCAACCAGGAAGATGGGGACCCCCACCACCCAGTCACCATTCCAAACCCCACCCCCTAACACCATTGTACTGTGAATCCAGCTGGATTCTAGAGGGCAAATACCCCAGCATAGCAGACTGCCCGATAAGGGTCTGAGAACATTCTACACATGAGTCCCAAAGGAGCTGCCTTTCCTCTACTCCTGGCACCTTCTTTAACTGACAATAAACATTTAGACTATAAAATGTTAGTCATTGTGTCTTCACACTAACAGAACTTGTCAGTTTCTGAACTGATTAAACCCCAGGTGACATTATGAGAGGATCACTGGTACATGCTAGCAGCCAACACGGACCGTGCTGTCTTGTAAGGTTTTTAGCAAAGTTAATTATTGAACCGCTCTATGGTTTTGTTCTAATTTTATTTCTTCTCATTATTTTTTTATGTCTTTTTGTAAAACCAGAAACTCTAGTTGATAACACACAGACGCGTCCAGCCCAACCCAGATGACAAGATCCATCTCTCATCCTGGACTCCTCTTCCTCTGGGAGCCTTCTTTTTATTTGATTCGACCCAAGGGTCTGCATCACCTCTAACTTGTAGCCCGAGGACACAGCTTTCTGTGTTTACCAGCTTGCCAATCAACTGACCTGAGAAAGGAAGGAGACAGAGGCCCGTCTCCAGTGGCGGCCTTCTGTCCCTTACACGGCATCACTAAACAGAAGGAGAAATGTTTAGGCTTTGGAGAAGACCGGGAAGTGAAAGGTGAAGCATGAATTCATTCTACATACTACCATAATATACATACTATCATATCATACATACTACCATACATACTATTATATCATACACACATACTATCATATCATACATACTATCATATCATATATACTACCATAACATACATATCATCATATCGTATATACTACCATGCATACTATGATATCATACATACTATCATATCATACATATCACCGCAGCCCACAAGCAGGAATCCGTGAGGGAGTGACTGGTCAGTGAGACAGGGGATGATGAAAAGCTAGGCCAGAACTGAAGCCGAACAGGGGTAAAATTCCATACCAGCCACTGGCAGAGGCAAAGCAGACAGAGCCCTGGCACTCCACTCCTCCCTCTCCCAACCCCATTGAAGAAAAGCACTATTACTTGGAACTCGGTTATGTTTCATCTTTCTGTTCTCTAGCCGTTGAAAGTCATATGTCTAGTGTCTATTGCCCAAAGCAGCTTTGGGGTTTGTGTGTGTGTGTGTGTGTGGTGGGGTGCAAGGGGTGATGCTAGTCTGAGTTTCTAATGCAACAGAAATAAAGGGGTGCTCTGTGAATTGGGGAAACTGGTGAGTTCATTAAGTATTTCTTGTTTGGGGTGTGTTGTGTAATTTTTGCCTTCTTTGTAATCACGTGGAAAACTTGACTTTGTTCTAGGAACCGGGACATCCAGGGAAAAGCAATCAAAGCAGGGCTGGAAACTCCCCGTGTTCGGACAGCTCACAGCCAGTGGCCTGGCAGGGATGTGGCTGAAGCGTCAAGGGAGGCCTTCCTGTGTTTCCCTGCTGTCACACAGCCCTTCCTGTCAGTGTCAACAGGCCAGGCCAGGCAGAGCCAAAGGGCTGGATCCTGCCCATCAGAAACTGCAGCTAAATCATAAGACATCTATCTCCGAGTCTAATACAGAATGTGAAGGTGCTTGGTAACTTCGAACTGCCTGCTATGACTCACCCTCCAACAAAGCACAGTCTGTGTTCACCCCCCCGTTTAACCAAGCGTCATAACTCACACAACCCCAAGTCTGAGTCAAGGAAAGCAAGTGTATGGCCACTTTGGTTGGCTTCTTAGGGACCCTCAGGACTTGCCTGCTGTAGAGCTAGCTTTACCTGACTTAGAGGACTCAGCTGTGGCTCCAGACCTTAACAGGAGCATCACCTGCCATCTTCTTCCTTCCTTGTGGGAAAGGACAGTTTGTTTGTGGAAAGCTGTGGAGGGGAGAATGAGAGAGAAATGAATGAGAGAGAAACATGTCATATGAAGATACCAGATTCAAGAATCATCTCTACTCCATGCATCTTCTGTGGAGTTCTGCCTCCTACCACACGGATGTAGAAAGTGGAGTAAGGATCAGAGCAGAAATTACAGAAAACAAGAACCTGCCACAGTGCCTGGAGAGATGGCTCAGTGGTTAAGAGCACTGACTGCTCTCCCAAAGGACCCAGGTTCAATTCCCAGCACCCACCCAGCTCACAACTGTCTGTAACTCCAGTTCCAGGAGATCCGATACCCTCACACAGACATACATGAAGGCAAAACACCAATGCACATAAAAAGATAAAAATAAATAAACCCTTTTTAAAAATTAATTCTAAAGAAGCTAGAGTGCCATTGTGGTGGTACAACTTTAATGCCAGCACTCAAGACCAGCCTGGCCTATATAACAAGTTCCAGAATAGCCAGAGATACACGGTGAGACCATGTCACAGTGAAAAGACACTGGGGATATAACTGTGAAATCACGAGGATCTGGGTTTGGAGTCTCAGCACCCACATAAAAGCCAGAGAGGCCAGTATGCCTATAAGCCCAGCCCTGGAGGGAGGGCCAGGAGGGAAGGAGAAACAGGAGGATCCAGGGGCCACAGGCAGAGCAGTCAAGCAGAAAAATGGCAAGATCAAGATCATCAAAAGATTCTAGCTCAAAAACAAAGAGGCAAGCAGTAGAGGAAGACATTCAGGGTTGACCCCTGACCTCCAAATGTGCACACAGGGGCAAACACACACAAATAAATGAATAAATAATTGTTAAAAAGACTGAGTGAGCCCGTCACTCCTAAGCAGAAGTGTACACTGTCTCCTCCACTTGCCAGTGGAGGGAGAAGGCATTAGCATAATAAAGCAAATCAGAGCTTCATCTATAATGGGCTGCAACTGAAATATGGAAGGAAATGATGGCATAACTGGGCTTCTGAGAAGACACGTGGACAAAGTCATAAGGCACACACGGTCCCTTTACCAGCACCATTAGTTGATTCTGTGTAAACGCCTCATGTGACCTTCTGTGCTTCTGAGCTTCTTCAATTATGGTAACATCAGAGAAAGTGGCCAAAGCCACGCAGTCCTATGACTGTGAACTGCTGCAGGGAAATCAGTCCCCACCTCATGCTCAGACTCTCTGGGATAGACACAGAGGAATAGACACAGCCTTGTTATCTCATTTGCTGTACTTAAAGGGACATGAAAACACTAACCATTGAATAACCCCTAGAAGCCTTCGCTGATCGATTATTTAGTGAGGGTTCCCAAATGAACGATAGTCAATCTTACAAAGTGCTTCACCAATGCTTGTCCCAGTCAGTTAACACACTGAACCGTTTTTCCTAAAGAACTGAGGATTCACCTGGGCAGTGGTGGCACACACCTGTAATCCCAGTACTCAGGAGGCAGAAGCAGGTGGATCTTGTGAGTTCGAGGCCAACCTGGTCTACAAAGTGAGTTCCAGTCTTGTAGACCTCAGCCAGGCCTGTAGTCTCAGCGCTTGGGAGGCTGAGGCAGGCGGATCATGAGTTGAAGCCACCTGGCTCTACACTGCAGAACTTTGTCTCAAAAACAAAATAGCATCCATATAAAATAAAATTTGTGGTTCCCCCAGTTTATCTTTCTGTATGTTTGAAATTTTAGATTGTAAATTGTTCAACTCTTACAGGAAATATTATTCTACCCTGCATTCTCAAAAGCTTCTTCCCATTATCTCACTTGGGCCATCTGATTGCTATCAAGGGAAGTAAATTCCTTTGATATTTGATTCTGCTACAAAAGACTTTTTCCCACGCCTTGCCTAGAATGTGTAGCATGACATGGCCTAAGAGCAGTGTAATAGAGACTACCAGGCACAACCCTGTCGAGAGAGCAGAGACAGGAAGTAACTGCAGGTTAGATGACGTGAGCACACAACAGAATAACATAAAAAGCTATTTCTAAATATATAACTTTGGTCCATCCGCTGAGATATATTTCAGACAGATTTTATTAGTGGCCATCTGTCTCTTTCGCCATGTCTGCCAGAATGCCGGGGCCAGGTTAGAAACCCACCCCACTCCAGAGCACCCTAGCAGATGGCAAAAGCGTGGGGTGTGTACCAAACCCACTCCTGGCCTCACCTGAGCTCCTCGCTCATAGTCTCCATCTGTGTCCTTATTTTTGTCTAGCTTAACCATATGCCCCACAGCAGGCTTGAGTTCTCTTCTGTGGGGAAGACTGCAGGTGATTAGGAAACCACAATGGAAGGCAGGAATCCCTTAAATACTACATCCTTTCTTTGACTTTTTCCTCTGCCTCAGCTCCCTGTCAGCAGATCCTAGTGGGGAGTCAGCTCGTGGGTATCACTGAGGACACTCAAGAGACTCTCGCTCTCAAACCAACCACTACTTCCTAAAGCATGGCTTGTCCCTCCTCCCCTCTCCTCTCCTCCCCTCTCCCCCTCCTCCTTTTCTCCCCTCTCTCTCTCTCTCTTTCTCTCTCTCTCTCTCTATCTATCTATATCTAGATATAGATGGACAGATCTCTATAGAGATAGATCTCTACAGATACATAGATAGAGAAAGAGAGGGAGATTGGTATATAAAGATAAAGAGATAGACAGAGGGGAGAGGTAGAGAGGAAGAAGGAACATTGTGGGAGGAAATGACCCTTCACAGGGACAGTGTAAGTAAGTAGTTTGGTTTGGGGCAAGCCTCTAGCCTAAGACAATGTTAATAAGTAGTTATTAGATATGAATACATATATGCACATATAAATTGTACATGACCTGGGGGTGTGGCTCAGTGGTCAGTGGCAGAGAAATTGCCTATCGTGTGAAAGACCTAGATTCCATTACTAGCACTGCAAAAAAAATATTATTCAATAAAATGGGATTCTTTTATGCTACAATCTTTTCTTACTGTTTTCTACTTTGTCTCCTTTGTGGATACATATTTTTGTTCATTTGGACTACATATAAGGGGATGCCTGTGGTGGTTAAAGCAGAAATCTGGTGAAGGTCAACAGAAGAAAAGAGAAAGGGGAGAAAGGGAACTGTTAACAAACCCACCAAAAGAGAGAACAAGACTTTGGAAATATGTTGTGTGTATTGTAGAATGCAGCATAGTCTATGAAAATATGAAGCTTTGTTCATAGGAATATTAATGTGATCATTTTATTAAACCTCAAAATATTTCAAGATCTAATGAAACTGCCTCCCCCTCACCGTCCGCTATAAAACGTCCCCAGTTTGAGACAACACCCCTTAGCCTTTAACCACGAGTTTCCCCTGGAACTCACTGCCTCCTCCCCCGCCCTGGTTAGTTCCAGAACACAGGGAGGAGTGCAGGGGAGGGGGCAGAGATTATGGCAGGAAGCTGCCCCCCCACCCTTCCTCCCTGCTCTTTCCCTAAGACTATGACATTTCACAGATTTAGTGGGTTCTGCTCCCCAGACCTAAGAAAAATCCTCACCAAAGAAAAACGGGTCGGATAGAGTAAAAAGAGCCAGAGCCAGAGGATGAATAGCTAGGAAGTCCAGGACTGGCAATGACATTTCTGATCATCTAGAACCCCCTTGGGATCATTTGCCAGACTCTAACCTGGGCTTGGCATAAAGAACCTGAATTCCGAGTGGACCTAAAAGCAAATGCAGTTTCTGCAAGGACTTGGACTTGAAGTTTGATAACCTAGGTTGACACACTTCCTGTTTGTTTATTTACTCATGGAACACTGTCTGTGCACCAGGCACTGAAATTAAGAATGAAGTCAGGATTTAGCTCTACTCCATGTGGCAGGAGCCCCTGCTGGCCTCATCCAGAAGGCTGGGTATCTGTGCACAGCCTCCTAGAGAGCTCTCAAACAGACCTTGAGGACTAAACACCACCTCGGCTCCACCTCCCAGCAGCACCGGCAACCACTATTCTACTTTCTGTCTGTCTAAAGTTGACACAGCTTGCTATCTCGGGCAAGCAGAGTCAGACAGCGTTGATTCGTTGCTCGCCATCTGATTCTACTTGGCATTGTCTCTTCAAGATCCATCTATAGCATATCATAGCAAAGCTGAATAATATCCCACTGTCTCTGTATATATACATATGGTACTTTATTACCACCTTTTGGCTATCGTGAATAGTGAATGATATTATTATAAATATTGATGGGTTATTAATTTTAAAACCATGTTTTCTCTTTTGGGTGCATTCATGCTTATGGCAAATTAGGACAATATAGTCCGTAGACAATACCACCTATAAAAAGAGACTGTGTATTATAGTTAGACTGTCACATATCTGAGAAGGGAGAAAAGTGACAGAATCGTAGAACACTTACCAGACTGGAACTTCTTCACAGTAAAGCCAGTCAGCAAAGCTCATTGTGTCCATGAGACCCACTGAGTGAGGTATGCACACATGGTCTAACCATCAAGACATGTCCACATATGAACTTCACAGAAACACCAGGACCATGTTCTCAGTCTTAAAGCAGTTCCCAAAAGGGTACAGATGACATTACCTAACTTTTAAAAAAATTGGCTGGCTAGTAATATATAAAATATTATCTGCCAGGCGGTGGTGGCACACGTCTTTAATCCCAGCACTCAGGAGGCAGAGGCAGGTGAATCTCTGTGAGTTCGAGGCCAGCCTGGTCTACAAAAGCTAGTTCCAGGACAGGCTTCAAAAGCTGCAGAGAAACCCTGTCTTGAAAAACCAATATATATATATATACATATATATATATAATTGTCTATAAAAATCAAGACACACTTCAAATTAACGAATGAATCAAAGTAACATATGACTCAAAATAACGAATGACTCAAAGACAAAAAAGGCAACAAAAAACAAAACAGTTTATATAACAAGATTGTGTCATACTTGCAGTCATTACATATTAGGAAACAAATCCCGTTGAAAGCCGTGAGCTGAGTATACATCTCAAGAAAGCGACTTAACAGTCAGTGGCGGCGCACACCTTTAATTCCAGCACTCTGGAGGCAAGAGGCAGGTGGATCTCTGTGAGTTCAAGGCCAGCCTGTGAGTCTACAGAATGAGTTCCAGAACAGCCAGAGCGACACAGAGAAACCCTGTCTTGAAATACAAAGACAAAAACAAACAAAAAAGTGGCTTAAAACATAAAAAATATGGGCTGGAGAGATGGCTTAGTGGTTAAGAGCACTGGCTGCTCTTCCAGAGGTCCTGAGTTCGATTCCCAGCAACCACATGGTGGTTCACAACCATCTGTAATGAGATCTGGCACCCTCTTCTGGCGTGCGGGCATACATAGAGGCAGAATGTTGTATACATAATAAATAAATAAATATTTAAAAAACCTGTGTGTTCTAGTTTCTTTCTTGTGATGTGATTTAAAAAAAAAGAAGAAGAAGAAGAATAGACTTATTTGGCTTACATACAACTCCAGGTCGCTGTCTTTCATTGAGGGAAGTCGAGGCAGGAACTTAAGGGCAGGAATTTGAAGGCTGTTTGCTCACTACTCCACACAGCATTACCACTGACAAGGAGCTCACTTACAGCCAAAGAAGTATGGCAGGAGCCATGGAGGAGGATGCCTGGTAGCCAGCAGGCAGGCTTATGATCAACTGGCTTTTTATACAGCTCAGGAGAGTGGGCTGATTCCTCCTACATCAAGGAACACTCAAGACAGCGCCCCCCATGCCAATCTGATCTAAGCCCTTCCTTAGCTCTGCTTCCGGGCAGCGCTTGGTTGTGTCAAACTGACCATTACACCTAAGCATAGCACTGAGGAAGGTAGAAGAAGCTGGGTAATACGTGGTCAATGCTGGGGGCTGGAGAGATGGCTCAGCAGTTAAGAGTACCAACTCTTAACTCCAGAGAACCCGCATTTGACTCCCAGCACCCACAAGGCAGCTTATGACCATCTGTAACTAGTTCTAGGAGATCCAATGTCCTCTTCTGTAACTGGAGGTTTCTTTCCTGCCCGCCAGTTCCTGAATATCTACTCTGAGGCTTAATATTAATTATAATTGCTTGGTTGATGGCTTAGACTTCTTACTGGTTAGCTCTTACATATAAATTAACCCATATCTATTATTCTGTGTATCAACCCATGCCCCTGGCTTCTTACTCCTCTGGTGGCTGCTGGCATCTCCCTCAACTCCACCTTCTTTCCCCCTGTATTCAGTTTGACTTTTCCACCTAGCTGCATTCTGCCCTGCCATAGGCCAAAGCAGCTTTATTCATCAGCCAGTAAAAGCAACACACATTCATGGTGTGCCAAAGGACATCCCACACTCTTCCAGTCTTCAGGCCACAAGCATGCAAATGGTGCACAGACATGCATACAAACATGCACAAGGCAAAACACCCATACAACATAAAATTGTTTTAAGAGTTTTAGAGAAAAAAATGTCAATGCAAAGAATGAAAAGAAGACCTGACTACAGATATTACCAACATTTAAAATATAGTAATGGGCCCATGAGATGGATCTGCAGGGAAAGACACTTGCGGTGCATGCCTGAGGGCCTGAACTCTATCACAGAACCTGCATACAGGCAGAGGAGAGAACCCACTCCACTGGAGTTCCTCTGACTTCCACACATTCCTTGGCATCTTGCACCCCCACAACCACACGTGATAAACACACGCAATAAAAATAAATAAAATTTCCCATGCCTTTAATCCCAGCACTCAGGAAGCAGAGGCAAGAAAATCTCTGAGTTTGAGACCAGCCTGGTCTACAGAGTGAGTACCAGGACAGCCAGGGCTACACCCAGAAACCCTGCCCCAAAAACTTATTGATTAATTGATTAAAATATATATAACAAAAGGATATAATGTACAACTTTTCATCCATAATCATGAAAATGTGAAATGGATAAATTCCTAGCAAAATGTCTTCTTACAGTTAGTTAGTGAAAACATATCATCCAAATAATACTGTATCTTTTAAATAAGTCCAGTGAACAATTTAAATTTGCCCAACAAGGACTCTCCCATGACAAATTCTGTCAAACACTAAATGAAGAACTAGTGCCAATTATACATACCCTGGTACAAAAGAGGAGACACTAGATCTCGGCTTGCTTTATCAGCTCAGTGCCACCAAACTGAAGCCTGAAGAAGTCACGAGTGCTATCAACATTGCCCGTAAACAGACTTGAAATTTCAAGTATAATGCTAGACTAGGAAATCCAGAAATACATAAAACCAAATATGGCTTATTTCAGGAGCTTAAGAGTGGTTTCAGATCAGTATAAAAACAACCAAACCAACAAATAAAAACCCTACAGAACCTATCAGTCTACTGTTGTAATGAGGGGCTCGGGCTGCGTTCCCAGTGCCTGGTTCCCAGCGCAGGGCTCCTTGTGCTACCCAGCTCCCGGTGTGTACCCGAAATAATTACACGGAAACTGTATTCATTGAAATACTGCCTGGCCCATTAGCTCTAGCCTCTTATTGGCTAACTCTCACATATTTGTTTAACCCATTTCTAATAATCTGTGTGTCACCACGAGTCGTGGCTTACCGGGAAAGATTCAGCGTGTCTTCATGGCGGGCAGCTCTCTCTGGCTCTGTCCCCTTCCCAGCATTCTGTTCTCTTTATCCTGTCTATCTAAGTCCTTCCCTATCAGAAGGCCAAGGCAGATTCTTTATTAACCAATAAAAGCAACCCAAATACAGAAGGACCCTCCTACACCATTTCCCCTTTTTCTGTTTAAACAAAAAAGAAAGGCTTTCATTTTAACATAGTAAAATTACATATAACAAAACAGTTATCAAGCAAGAATTACAGTTACCACCTATTTTATCTTTTATCATGAC
>PVIU01033551.1:0-12281 GCA_004026605.1 Ondatra zibethicus
CTCTCTGCTCGGCTCCGTGGGACAAAGGAGGCCCCCTAGCAGGGGACTCGCCCTTCCCCCAAGGCCTCAGCCCGGGTGGGCCAAGCTCAGCAGCCGGGACAGGGTCCAGATGAATCAGTGGAATCTGGTTGGGCGAGGTTCCCGGACCCAAAGGCAGGCCTACTGAGGGTTGCCCGCTCCTCTCTGCTCGGCTCCGTGTGACAAAGGCTACATGCCTTTTCTTGACTCCACCTTCTTTCTCCCAACACTCAGTTTAGTTTTCCATGCTTAGCTCTATTCTGTCCTATCACAGGCCAAAACAACTTCTTTGTTCATTAACCAACAAAAGAAACACATATACTGAAAAACTTCCTATACCAACATATGTTCAATTTCCAATACTCATATTAGATAGTTCACAATCAACAATAACTCCTGTTCCAGGATACTGGATTTCCTCTTTCCTCCTTTGTGAGGGCCAAAATGATGCATGTGAAAGTATTCACACACACACACACACACACACACACACACACACACACAAATCTTTTTAAAACACCAGACTCCCTCCTAATCTAATTTAGTATAAATGGTAATGCAAGACTTATTTTAATTTTTAAAATTCAAAGATATGGTAAAAAATATGGTTTGATGTTAAATATACAAGAAAGTAATTAACTGGTTTAAAAATACACGAATTTAGCTTTTGTAGGAAGTTTGAAACATCTTTGTTTCATTTCAATATTAAATATACCCCAGTATTGTAAAAAGAAATCAACCCTTCCAGAGATTCAACCAAACATGTCATAGCAAGACTACGAATAAAACCTCCTGATAATGCTAGATAAGGCAATACAGTAGAAGAAATAGGGTCCTAAGAGCAGGAAAAGGAGCCAGAGACAGCCCCCACTCCCATTGCTATGAGTTCCACAAACACTTCAAGCTAAAGAACCACGGTATGTATCCAGAGGTCCTAATACAGACCCATACAAGCTCTGTGGTTGTTGCATCCATTTCTGTGAACTCCTATGAGCCATACCTAGTTGATTCTGTTGGCCATTTCTTCAGATGTCCTCCATCCCCTCTGACTCCTACAATATTTCCTTCCCCTTTTCTGTGGAGTTCCTTGAGCTTTGCATAATGTTTGGCTATGGGTCTTTGGATCAGCTATCATCAATTGCTGGATGAAGCCTCTCTTATGATGATTATGTTAGATGTCAAACAATGAGCATAGAAGATATTTTTAGGAATCATTTTTCCAAGTCATAGTTGGTTCTTATCTAGGTCTCTGAGCCCTCTAGCCTCTGGTGTATCCTGGCCATCCAGGCAGTTGGGTGCAAGCCATACAACTAATCTTGTCTTTTGTTTGAGAATCTGAGGTTATCAGTATTTAAAGTTATTATTGAAAAGCTGTATGTTGATTGATAACATTTTGTTATCTTTTTAGTTGTTTATTTCTTTGTTTTCTTTTTGTGTTTTCAGTCTTGCTTTGTGTTTCAATAATTATAGCTCAAGTCTGAAGAGGCACCACTGAGAGAAAAATTCTTGCTGAGGGTTTGGGGACAGACGATAAGATGGGGTCCTGGGTCAGATGTAACCAAAGAATGTGCAGAGAGATTTACAAATGTTTCCTTATTCTTCATAGTTTCCTTTTTTTACTCCTTAGACCCTTTTCAGAAGAAAATACTTGCATTTTGATCAAACATAATTTATAATTTTTTTATGGTTCTCTTATATGTCTTTGTAATGATTCTATACTTTGTTTGGCTGCTTTACTTTGTAGTACTTGGGAGTGAACCTGTGATCTTCTGTTTAATTTGCAAGCTCTGTACAATCAAAATAAATGTGTCTTTAGTTAGGAAGAATTTTTCAATGGGAACAGGTTATTATTTATTTTAAAATGTCACAGTTTATATTTTTTGCATATTGATTCAAATATTTTCTGGTAAGTATAGAGAATGCAGTCTCTTATTTTTATTATTTTACCATTCAAAAATTTACACTTCCTCCCCTTCTCCCATTCCCCTCCTGCTCCCCCACTAACCCTCCTCCATCCCCTTCCATCCTTAAGAGAGGGTAGGGTACCCTGCTCTGTGTGAAGTCCAAGGCCCACCCTCCTCCATCCTGGCTGAGGATGGTATGCATCCAAGTAAACTAGGGTCCCAAAAAGCCAGTACATGCAGAAGAGACAGGTCCCAGTGCCATTATCAATGGCTTCTCAGTCCGCCCCCATTGGCAGCCACATTCAGAGAGTCTAGTTTAATCACCTGCTCGTTCAGTACCAGTCCAGCTGGATTTGGTGAGCTCCCATTAGATCAGGCACACTTTCTCAGTGGGTGGACCAACCCCTCGCAATCCTGACTTCGTTGCTCATCTTCTCCCTCCTTATGCTTTTCGACTGGACCTTGGGAGCTCAGTCCATCCCCCTGATGTGGATGTGGGTCTCTGTCTCTATCTCCATCCATCGGACAAAATTTCTATGCTGATATTCAAGATATTCACCAGTGTGACTATGGGACAAGGCCAGTTCAGGCACCTTCTCCTCTGCTGCCCAAGGACCTAGCTGGGGACATCCCCATGCACAGCTGGGATCCCCTCTAAAGCCAAGTCTCTTGCCAAACCTAAAATGGCTCCCTTAATGTATATATCTTCTTCCCTGTTCCAATATCCGCCCTTCCTCCATTTCCACCCTCCCACTCCCCCAAGCTTTCCCCAGTCCTTATCTTCTCCCTTTATCTTCCCCTTCTCCCCTTCTCCCTACTGCACCGCTACCCCCACCCCAGTGCTCCCAACTTTTGCCCATTATCTTATTTGCTTCCAATTTCCAGAAGGATCTGTATATTATTTTCTTTGGGTTCACCTTGATATTTGGCTTCTCTAGGCTTGTGAACTATAGGCTTAATGTCCTTTGTTTATGGCTAGAGTCAACTAATGAGTAAGTACATACCATATTCATCTTTTTGGGTTTGTATTATCTCACTAAGGATAGTGTATTCTATTTCCATTCATTTGCCTGCAAAATTCAAGATGTCATTGTTTTTTACCAATGAGTAGTATTCTAATATGTATATATTCCACACTTTCTTGATCCATTCTTCCATTGAGGGGCACCTAGGTTGTTTCCAGGTTCTGGCTATTACAAATAATGCTGCTATTAACATAGTTGAACAAATGCTTTTGTGGTATGATTGGGCATCTCTTGGGTATATTTGCAAGAGTGGTATTGCTGGATCCTGAGGTAGGTTGATTCCCAGTTTCCTGAGAAACCGCCACACTGATTTCCATAGTGGTTGGACCAGTTTGCATTCCCACCAGCAATGGATGAGTGTTCCCCTTACTCCACATCCTCTTCAGCATAGGCTATCACTGGTCTATTTGATTTTAGCCATTCTGACAGGTATAAGATGGTATCTCAAAGTTGTTTTGATTTGCATTTCCCTGATGGCTAAGGAAGTTGAACATGACCTTAAGTGTATTTTGGCCATTTGAACTTCTGTTGAGAATTCTCTGTTCAGATCATTACCCCATTTTTAATTGGGGTATTTAGAATTTTAATATCTAGTTTCTTGAGTTCTTTATATATTTTGGAGATCAGACCTTTGTCTGATGTGGGGTTGGTGAAGATCTCCCATTCACTAGGATGCCTTTTTGTCTTAATGACTTAATTTCCTTTGCTTTACAGAAGCTTCTCAGTTTCAGGAGGTCCCATTTATTCATTGTTGCTCTTATTGTATGTGCCACTGGGGTTATACATAGGAAGTGGTCTCCTGTGCCCATGTGTTTCAGGCTACTTCCCAATTTCTCTTCTATCAGGTTCAGTGTGGTCAGATTTATATTGAGCCCCTTTATCCTTTTGGACTTAATTTTTGTGCATGATGATAGATAAGGATCTATTTTCATTCTTCTACAGGTTGACATCCAGTTATGCCAGCACCATTTGTTAAATATGCTTTCTTTCTTCCATTGTATAATTTTAGGCTCTTTGTCTAATATGAGGTGTTCATAGGTTTGTGGATTAATATCCTGGTCTTAGATTCAATTCCATTGGTCAATGTCTCTGTTTTTATGCCAATACCAAGCTGTTTTCATTACTGTAGCTCTGTAATAGAGTTTGAAGTTAGGGATGATAATGCCTCCAAAAGTTCCTTTATTGTATAGTACTGTTTTGGCTATCCTGGACTTTTTCTTTTTCCATATAAACTTAGTTATTGTTCTCTCAAGGTCTATGAAGAATTTTGTTGGGATTTTGATGGGGATTGCATTGAATCTATAGATTGCCTTTGGTAGAATTGCCATTTTTACTATATTGATCTTACCAATCCAGGAGCATGGGAGATCCTTCCATTTTCTGGTATCCTTTTCAATTTCTTTCTTCAAGGCCTTAAAGTTCTTGTCAAATAGATCTTTCACTTCCTTGGTTAGTGTTTCCCCAAGATACTTTATGTGATTTGTGGCTATCATGAAAGGTGATGTTTCTATGATTTCCCTCTCTGCTTCTTTATCCTTTGTGTATTGGAGGGCTACTGATTTTTTTTAGTTGACCTTGTATCCTGCCACATCACTGAAGGTATTTTTCAGATGGAAGAGTTCTTTGGTAGAGTTTTTGAGGTCACTTATGTACACTATCATATCATCTGCAAATAACGAAAGTTTGACTTCTTCATTTCCAATTCGAATCCCCTTGATCTCCTTATGTTTTCTTATAGCTATTGGTAGCACTTCAAGCACTTTATTGAAGAGATACGGAGAGAGTGGACAGCCTTGTCTTGTTCCTGATTTTATTGGAATCGCTTTGAGTTTCTCTCCATTTAATTTGATGTTAGCTGTCTTCTTGTTGTATATTGCTTTTATTATATTTAGATATGATCCTTGTATCCCTAATCTCTCCAAGACCTTTATTATAAAGGGGTGTTGAATTTTGTCAAATGCTTTTTCAGCATCTATTGAAATTATCTTTCAGTTTATTTATATGATGGATTACATTGATAGATTTTCGTATTTTGAACCAGCCCTGCATCTCTGGGATGAAGCCTACTTGATCATCATGGATGATTTTTGACGTGTTCTTGGATTCGGTTTGCCAGTGTTTTATTGAGAATTTTTGCATCAATGTTAATGAGTGAGATTGGTCTGTAATTCTCTTTCTTGGTTGTGTCTCAGTGTGGTTTTGGTATCAGGGTAACTGTAGCTCCATAAAAAGAGTTTGGCAATGACTCTTCTTTTTCTATTATGTGAAAACCTTAAGGAGTATAGGTATTAGCTTTTCTTGGAAGTTCTGTTAGAATTCTGCATTAAAACCATCTGGTCCTGGGCTTTTTTGGTTGGGAAGTTTTTGATGACAGCTTCTATTTCCTCTAGACCTATAGGTCTATTTAAATTGTTCTCCTGGTCTTGATTTAATTTCAGTATATGGCATTTATCTAGAAAACTGTTCATTTCTTTTATATTTTCCAATTTTGTGGCATACAGGCTTAATGTGAACATGGATTATTTAAGTAGGTATCCATTGCTCTTTGTGGTAAGTCAGACACTTGAGTAATAAAAGATTATAGATTTTAAAATATAGTATGATATCAAATCTTCACCTGGAACTTGGTCTGCTGGCCTATATTCTATCTTCTGAATTCCCCTGGACTTTTTATTTCATCAAAATAATGGCAAAAAGAAATGTTTCAATCAAATATTATAATATTTTTCTGTAACTCTTTTGGTCTTTTCTACTTCTAGTTTCAGCTTTTGATAAATATATTTCATGATAATACTATATGCTTACAAGTGTCATTTTTCTGATATGACCTTTATTTGTACCTTGAATCATCCAATTTTTTTCTGATGTATATTGAAGCAGTCATGCATTTTATTTGTGTTCCTGTTTCTGAGACCAAATCTTGGCCTGAGCAGAGACTGGTGTATGAAATGCTTGCCTTTTCTTCATTAATGGCAAATTCTCATGAAAGATGACATAATTTACTGTGTCAACTCAGTTCTTATTCTTTTTCCTCCCACCCCATCTTCATCTTCCTTTTTTTTTAAGTATCATGACCTTTTGTATCTCCTACTTGTTTTAGTAATTTCCTAATTTTTCAATGTATAAGCTATTTGACTTTTATATAGTAATTCTGGTGATGTGTATTTTGCTTGGGTTCAATGTATTTTATTGATTGCCAGCAGTTCTGAAGCTGTCATGGATATTGGTCCACCTGGACCATCTCTTCAGGGGGTCTTCTTTGATCAACCCATATTAACCAGTAAGGAATAAAAAGCTTTCTATCCTCTGTAGAAATAAAAACAAAACCTCTTTTCCAAAGTAACATGTCCTAAGACTTAAATTTTGAAATCAAGATACCTTTAAAATATATATGTTAATTTAGCTTAGCAGCCCATACAATAAAATGTCTCTCTGTTGTTAGCTCATTCACAGTAAAAAAAATTCAAATAAAATAAAATAATAAACATAATCCGGACTCTTTGTATATTTTCCTTTTTACATGACTTTTTAAAATTTTCTTTCTATTTCTTCTATTTTTTTACTTTATTTCTTTTATTACTTTCTATTTATTTTATTATTATTATTATTATTTAATTTTTTCTTTTTTGAGACAGGGTTCTTCTGTGAATCTTTGGCTGTCCTGGGTCTCACCTTGCAGATCAGGCTGGCCTTGAAATCACAGAAATCCACCTGCTTCTTCCTCTCATGTGCTGGGTTGAAAGGCTTGTGCCACCACCCCCAGCCACTCTATTCTTTTCTTTCTTTTTTTGAGTACTTTCTGTATCCTTTTTCTTTTCTCTCCCAGGTCTATGTATATATTTAAACATACTGTAAACATTTTAGAGTGTTTTTATATGAATTTGTCTTTACTGCATATCTTTATTTTTTTTCTGACCACGAGTCTTTAATTTGCTCAGCAATATGCCTAAGATAAAAGCTGCATCTTTGGGGACTGGATCTGTGCCACTCCTTAGCTTCCTAATAGTCTAGCTTCATGGTTGATGTCCTGGTGGGAGCCATGCTTTTTACACAACTCTGTGGAATTTCTTGGTCCATGCCACTACCAGGTAGCATGCCATCAGCTGCACACAAATACCATTTAAGTATTTGGTGGCAGAGCCTCTTAAAAGAGCTACAAGATTTTTGCTGTTAAAGCTGTCAGGAAACCTCTTTTAAATGATATGTACCTCTGCTTGCCTCAAGCAAACAGCCTACCTGAGAAAATGCTGTTACCAAAAATCCATGTTTACCTCTCCTTTTGTGTCTAGAATCACCTCCTAAGGTATATCAGTTTTTCTGTGGATATAGTTGCCACACGTTTGTGACATTTGAAAATGGAGACTATATTTTCATTTCCCGGCAGCCAAGACCCAAATAATCTCATAGAAACTATATTAATTACAACACTGTTTGGCCAATAGCTATGTGTATTCCTAGATAGCTCTTACCTCTTAAATTAACCCGTTTCCATTAATCTGTGTATCACAATGAAGCTGTGGCTTACCAGTAAGGTTTTGGCATCCTACCCCTTTAGCAGCTACATGGATTCTCCTGACTATACCTACTCTCTCTATATATCACTGTTCACATTTCCTGCTTGATTGTACTATGATAATCTCTTGGCCAAAAAAAGCTTTATTCATCAACCAATAAAAACAACACGTATGTAGAAGGAAATCACACATCACCTAGAATTACAAAAAATAATGTCAATACAAATAAACACTTTTAAAAGTTACTTCTGCCAGGCAGTAGTGGTGCACACTTTTAATATCAGCAAGCAGGAGGCAGAGGTAGGCAGATCTCTGTGAATTTGAGGCCAGCCTGGTCTACAAGAGTTAGTTCCAGGACAGGCTCCAAAGCTACAAAGAAACCCTGTTTGGAAAAACAAAAACAAAAAAATTCTTCTATAATAATTTGTGAATATTTTTTAAATACTTGCAGCAAACTAAAGGGTGAATAGAATAAGCAATATAAATACAGTTGTCAAAAACATATTCCCGAGGGCTAGAGATACAGCTCAGTAGTTAAGAGTGGTACTTATGTAGAAGACCTGAGTTGGGTTCTTAACACTCATATCTAATGGTGCACATGGCCTATAACCCAAGTTTTAGGATACCTGATCCCTCTGAACTTAGCAAGCACCTGCACACATGTGCCTACCTATGCACAGAAAGGCATAATTAAATAATAAGCATCTTTAAAACATCTATAGTATAGTTTATTATTGGACAAGTGTACTAATTTTGGTGTAGGTTGTACCTACAGAAACATGTATGGGAGAAATACCTTGAATAGTTTGAATAATTTTGACTTTCTGAATATATGTATAGTTTGAATGTATGTTAACAGGTGTAAACTAGAATACAAGTATTTTCAATTGTGTTTATGTTGTAAGAACAACTGAATGATAAACATTTAAATAGTCAAACACTGTATACAATAAAAGAAAGTGATTCAACTAGTCTTGCTATTCAGTTATTTAGCTAAAATATTCATAATGACCATTTTCAACATCCACCTAAATGTCATAATGTTTATATTCACCATTTAGTTGTTAAACTCTTATTTGAATTAATATAATATGCATTTATAATTAAATATAGCAATTACTACAAAAAATATGAAGTAGAATATCAATCAACAGGAAAATGCCTTTCTAAGCCAGGAAATTTATGAGCTGGAATACTATTCAAGAACTACATGGTTTCTGAGAATGGTCAATCATGCAACAAACCAGTAACAAAAATATATTAAAAGTAAAACACTAGTATATTTTATGTGTTTCATGGTTTTAATTATTTTGGTTTAGTCATATTAACTTTTATACCTGGCATTTATAAAGATGCAATAACTATAAATGCTAAAGGAAAACCAACTTATTTGTCTTTGTCTAAGTATTTTGTTTTGTAAATATAAGAACATAGTAGATCTTTGTTACAAAAGTCTGTTGCCTAATGTAAAAATATCACCTTCTTGTTTAATTATAATAGTCACCAATATGAATAAGAAACTTATATATTTCCACAGCTGTAGGTTTAATAGACTGAACTATTTGTTTAGAAAGAATTCTTTCTCATTATAACAATTATAACAAATTCTAATTAAAAGCATTATGCAATGAAATTAATTATCTGAAAGTAACATGAAAATAGAGTATCCTGGAATGAAACATTACATTTGATATCCAATAAGAAAATATGAAATTATAGGTAAATAATGTCATTAAAGAGATCTTGACCTATAAATTTAAATTTGACAACAATTTAAATTTTTATTGTCATCAACTTACTCTGTATCAATAAATTTTATGAATTTAATCAAGCATCCCAATTGAATAAACTAATCAAATATTTATTAAAAAATCACATAGATGGAACCTAAGATCATATATAATGTTCAAGAAAAACTCAATAGATTCTATAAAATTATCAGCCTACTTTGGATTTCTTGCTATTGTCTGGAGATGATATTTGAGAGTAGGTGGCTGTTTTTAGGAAGTATGGTTGGCTGCACTATTATATAAAATCTTCCTCAATAATGATGGTCATTAATCATTTATTGTAGTAGCAATAGAAAATTAATTGTTAAATAATGATGAATTTAAGGCAGTGAAATGAAAAGAGTTTTATGTACTTAATTGAGTTGTGGAGAAGATTAAGGTAATTCTTTCAAATGATTTGAAAGCTTTTAGCACAATATAAATATGTATTACAATTTATCAATTTCTATTTAGCTAATAAATATTAAATTCTAATCATAGACCAGGGGTTTGGTTAGGTTTGGTGTTACAGTATTTAAATTGCAGGTTTGGTTTCAGTTTCTATGCAAATTTCTGTTATCTAGATTTTATTTTATAGGTCTTTCACTTATTTGGTTGTATTTTGTTTCAAGAATAGAAACTGAGGCTATTGTGAAAGTACTGACTATTTCCCTGCTAATTTTTCAGTTTGTTTTTTATTTGCATATGGGAAGGCTACTGATAACTATATATAGGAAAATTAGATACGATGTGATGATTTCATATTTTATATGTTAAGTAATATTAATACAGTTGGTGTATCTACCACCTCAAATAATTATGCTATTTTGTCAACAGAATTCAAGTGTTATGTTCAAGTTCAGTTTTGTAAAATGAATATTCAGTGCTTGCAGTAGTCAAAATTACACAAAATTGTTCATTATTGAGACACATAGAGTGGCATAATTACACTTGCAATTGTTGTATTATCTTTTAGTTTGTTGTAATGTTGATTCTCTATCTTTTCGTTGATTTACTTCAAATGCAATTTAAATTATATCAAATTTGCAGTGGATGCCCAAAAATGTGAGCTTATTTCCACCTTGTCTGAAGGTCAGAGAGTTTTTTAACTTGTTCAAAGTTGTTGACAACAAGTGTGGCAACGCACCCTGACCTAGGATGTGGTTTCTTTGTGATTTAGAGATTAAAATAGGACATACAGTTAGATCCACTCCATCCTGACCAAAGGATCAGAGAATTCAAACATACTTCTGCTCTACATTTGAATTAAGAGGTTTGACCTAGGGAGTGACTGTTTTCAGTATACTTGTTCTAAGATGGGTTCACTGCCTACGTATCAAAATGCTTTTCTCAAAGATTAATGACTTGATATCTCAAGTATTGAAGCAACTAACTGGTCTAGGTGTAGTTTGTTTCATGTTAAAGCAGTCTTTTGCATTTCCCCCAGTTGTATTGGGGTATAAAAGTTTATGAAATATTAAACGTAGGAAGATTTCAGTATTTACTGTAACTCCCTCCTGGTACTATCCTATGTTTTTGCTTTATTATTTTCTATATAATTTATATATTTAGTATGTCTTCGTCCTTTTTAGTAACAGTTCTATTCCCATTTTTCTATGCCCCTACCCTGCCTGGTAAGTGGTATACTTGTCAAAACTAGTCACGAACAATTTGACAAGCCTATGAAAGCAATTACTATTTTCTCAAACATTTTAGCATAAAAAATTGATATTTTTCTTTTTCATCTTTTTCTTATAAGCACTTTTCTAAATAATCCTTGGTACTTTTGAGTTAAAGTGGACTAGTGCTTATCTAACATAACATCAAAGATACCTTCTGTTTCTTGCATTACTTACTATCCTTTTTAAAATTACATTTTAACTTCATGGCATTCCTTTGCATACTTGGTAATATTTATGAGAACCTACTATGTTCCTGGACTCTTTTTCTAGTTGTTCACCTTGCTCTGGTTATTAAATTAAGTCCTAAATGGATTTGCCAGATGTATTTAATAATCAATATAACCTGACATTAAAATAGAAATATTTTGAGGGTCAGATAGACTTGATAAAAATATATTTTCACATCATAAATTAAAAACTGACAGATATGAAGCATAGCAATTCCAGTCTTCATTGCTGGCTTGAAGATGGAAGAGATAATATGCCAAGGGATATTGGCCACTTCTTGTGCTAAAAGATGGGTGACAAATAAAAGAAACACAAACTATGAGAAACTTACTTTTGCTAAGATCCTCAGTGATCTTCAAAGCAGATTCCATTTTAGAAGTATCAGATAAAAAGAATATTTTTAGAAACTTTTATTTCTGGATCTTGATAGCCTAGTCTGATATATAAACAGATATCAGTTCCCCTAAGATTAGAATGGTCACTTACAGAAATCTGAGGTTTTATATGGGTGCTGTTTTACAGTACTAAGTTTTGGGGACTCTGTTATGAAACAGTAAAAAAATAATGTATTTCCTCAGTTTTCTGAAATTCTATAAATTCCAGGATACTTACAGGGAAATTTGATCTAATATTCAATATTTTAGTTCTTATTATTTCAAAATATTAATATTTTAATATCAACATACACCTAATAGTCACATTTTAAACTGTTTTTTTCAGATATATTATGGTGATTTTGAATTTTCTTTGAATAAGGATGAATAATTTTTGAAGATTTATAAACGTTTATAATGAATTCTTGCTGTTTCCAACACCCATTCTCCTCTATCTTAATTCTCCCTCTCTGGCCAACTTCTGTCCCACAAGTTGTCCTATTATTTTCATAGGGCTTTTGTTGAGTATGTGGCCCACTGAATTTATTCCTATAATGGTGTAGGAGGGCCTTCTGTATTTCTGTTGCTTTCATTGGTTAAATAAAGAGACTGCCTTGGCCTTTTGATATGACAGCCCTTAGGTGGGCGGAGTAGACCCAATGGAATGCTGTGAGAGAGAAGGCAGCGTGGCAGATGCCATGCTTCTGTGGCCCATGATGGACACTGTTTAGACTCATGCTGGTAAGCCACAATTCAAGTGGCGATAC
>PVIU01033552.1:0-12305 GCA_004026605.1 Ondatra zibethicus
GTACCAAAGACAGGTGTTATAAACAGCAGGTTTTAATCTCTAGGAGGCTAGGAGCTTTTAATAACAACATTCAATAAACTCACTTTCTGTGTATCTAAAATGTGCCATTATCTGATACATCATGAAACACAACCCAGTGTTTGGATAATCCTGTCTACCGGGTACCTTAGTTAAATGATTCTATAAAAAACATCCAGATACCAGAAGCTACTATTACTACTGTCCTTGCTGTGGATTAAGGAGAAAATGGAAAGAAATGAGCTCTGCCTCTGTCACCAACACTGGCCGCTGTTGCTGCGTGTAACAGTCCACCGTGGGCCATCTATGCTTTCCAATTATGTCAACCAGCTACAGGTAATCTTGAAACTGGAAGGCAACCTTCCTTCTAATAAACCAGAACAACTTAAAGACTCAGGTCTTTCCTCTCTTAAAGCACAAAGAAAACAACATCGTGGTTTGCATGTATCCCAGGATAGTTTTGAGTTCACCTTGTAGCCTGGACTAGCCACAATCTCCCATCAGCTATCTACTGTCGGTCCCTAGTGTGCCAAGATCACAGGTGTGTACCACCACACCAAGCTAGTCAGTGATTTCTTCAATGTCAGTGCTCTCAAATAGGACTCTGAATCTTAGTGGAGATGAGAAGCAATCTAAATAAACTACATCTGAAGGAACAATAAGGTGTGGATGTAGCTAATACAGTCACAGTTCCTATCAGATGTTTCTGACTTTGACATTGATATATTATATTCTCATGTACAAAGTTCACATGTGGGAACGGTGCAACTGAGTAACAAAAAGATTCTTTAAAAAGAAAACACTGTAAGTGAATTTACTTTGTAACCTGCTGTGGCTGTGGGCTGAACACCTCCATAATCTCTAATTGACTTACTGCTCCTTGGTCACTTGATCTCTATCACTTGATCTTGATCACTGTTATCTTTTGAGTTCATGTTCCTTAACCTTGAGAACTACCATCCGGACCACAATGGCTGGGTTTGAGGTCAGTGCTCAGGCCACTAGTTACTCTAGAGAGGAATTATATAACATAAGATGACCAGGCAGTTACTTCTTCCATGTGCAGGAGAAACGGACAGGGTCTAATGCATTGGCCTCTGCTCTACAGCTGTGTAATGCTCTTCTGGTATTTAGACCATGTCCGTTTCAAGTGTAAGAATCTTACAGAGGTAAGCAAGTCAGACCATTGTTTCTCCAGTTCTCCATTCCTCCAAACTGCTCCTAGAACAGCATACTTGTGAGATGCTCTGAGGGAAGAAGGGGCTTCCATAAGACAACAAGTTTCAAAGCTGAGGCCAAGCAGATGCCTTAGCATCCATTTAAATAACCTGTGTGTAATCCTAGCCATGGAGATGGAGACAAGAAGGTACATGAGGCTTTCTGGCCACACAGCCCAGGCAAATGGGTGAGTTCCAGGCACAGTGAGAGACCCTGTTTCAAAAATCAGGAGCAGAACAATTGAGGAAAACATATGAAGTCAATGTCTGGCTTCCTCAAGTGCACATGTGTACACACACACACACACACACACACACACACACACAGAGAGAGAGAGAGAGAGAGAGAGAGAGAGAGAGAGAGAGAGAGAGAGAGAGAGAGAGAGATCAGTGGCTTTCCCTAGGCAAATGAGCACAGCACTTCCCAAACTCTAGGGTGTTCTGAAGAGGTTTTCCTTTGAATAAGCTTCAGGAATGAGAAGCTCACTGTAGGAAATGTTACCTTAAATTTTCCAAACTATAGCAGGTTGGAGCCCCTGAGAATTACAGACCTAGAACAGACGTTATCAGTCAAGCACTAAATGTATGCATCTTTATAAAATATAATTTAATGAGCATCCTACTATTGATAATGGTGAAATTAAAATCAGTCCTTATGGATAGTCCTTGAATATTTACAGAATTATCACTGAAGCATTATTCAAGTGTTTGTATCCTGATGTGCAAACAAATGTTACATTTTAAGAAAAGATGAGGTCTCTGTGCATATGCCATTTTGTTTGTCGTTTTCACTTGTTCTTGGAACCTCTGCAGGAAGTGTGCAATCACATGCAGGGTCCAGGAAGTGTGCGATCACATGCAGGGTCCAGGAAGTGTGCAATCACATGCAGCAGGGTCCATCCAAAGCATCCCTGTAACAAAGGCTGCATCTGCCCCTCCTCTTTATGACCTGACAGTGCTCTCTTTCCCAGTTTCTTAAAGTTCTATAGTTAAATATATATATTAAAAATATATGAAAATTTAAATATAATTAAATTATTGCTAAGACAATTAAATTATAACATCCTAGGTTGTCTGCAAATACTTAATTAAAAATTATTGTTCTTAAAACTAAACATAACAATAGAAACTTAGTTGTTTTTTTGTTTTTTTTGTCACACAAAAATGAGCAATGTCAAAGTCTGATTGAGTTTTCCAGTTAATGACAAGTCAGTCCTGGGCCTACCTCCTCTAGCAAATCACAACCCTTCCATCCAGCTGCTGTGGCTTCAAGTCTATTAGAAGGCTGCATACAATGTGAGAAATCTATAAATGTCATTTACATATGGTAACATGACAAGAAAAGGGTGGGCAGGCAGCAGCATGGCACACTCCCACGTGGTGGTAGAACTGTGCAGGCCCCGGTGTCTGAGGATTAGGAAGAACCTTTGGGAAACTTGAAGCTTCAAAAGCAGGAGAAAGAGCAAAATTCCTTTAAGAAAATAGAGTTTAGAGGATTTTTTTTATCCTCCTTCCTGCTTCTAACTAACAAGTTCTATGAAAACTCCTCTTAAACCAGTACGGTGGTGTATACCTGTATCCCCAGTAGCTACAGGACAGAGGGAGGCAGGAGGCTCACATTGAGCCTATCCTTGGGCAGGCACAGAGGGAGGCAGAGGAAAGTGAACCGCTGTGAATTCAAAGCTAACTTGGCATACCGCGCAGTGAGTTCCAGCCCTGCCAGAGCTGCAGAGCGAGACTCAAAGAATCAATACCTTAAGGCCATCCTGGGCTTCATAGCAAGTTTCAGAACAACTTGGGTTACCTGAGACCCTTTCCAAAGAATTCGTTTTTAATAATAATAATAATAATAATAATAATAATAATAATAATAATAATAACAAGAGCTTAAGAAATCTCTGTAGGCACATACAGAGGCAGGACAAATAAAAACATATTCAGATATGGGGGATGTCCAAGCTACTCATGTGTTCATGCTCAGCTGATGTGAAGTAAGACTTGACTGATCAGTGACATCACATGACCCTCACTCTCACATGAGTCATCTACTGAAAAGCTGCAGTAGGAACTGTAAAGGACTCTGTGAGTGAGAATTCCCCTCCTTTATTTCATTGGCTTCACTCAACCTGTTTTTAAGTTTGATAATCACAACATTTGATCTAAAGATGTTCTCAAAACATGGACCAGAGACTTGAAAAGGTTCCAACTTTCTCGACTCAAGACAACATTAACAAGACAACAGAAATAAACAGGGGTAGGTCCTCTGAGTCCATTGTGTACCATATGGTTAGAAAGGCTAGTAAAAAGGAGGTAAAAGAAGAGTGAAGAGGGGCCAGGGGCATGTCTGTCAGGCTTCCAGAGAAGACTCGTGACTCAGAAGAAAAGGCAGGGGTCTACAGCTGACTGGGAAGGAACTTGGACACAGTAAAAATATCTGTCTGCTTTTCAAGGGAAATATTGGGGTAATAAGAGAGACACTTGGACTGTTTGGGGGCTAGCACCAACCATATGTCCTCAGGCATGTTGTTTTGACCATATGGAAGCAATTAAAATACAAGGTTTCTAATGTTTCCTCCAGATCCAAAGTTCTAAAATGGAAGTAAAACTGAAGAAAGGACAGTAAGAGTCGCTGGGTTCAAAGAGGCGCCATTTATTGGAAATGGTGAGGAAACTAGGTACACAGGCTCAATGCCAAGTGCATAACTGGAGCGATTCTGTGAGCTGCTGACAAGGGCGGTAATATGAGCTGGGTGTTGTACCAAAACATGCAAAGGATGCTACAATGTGAGGCTTCAGAGTGAGTGCCTATGCAAAACCCAGAATGCAATGATTTTCAAAGAGAAAAACTTAAAAAAAAATAAGAAATGCCACTTGGAAATATTCGTGGGCTTAGTTTCCAGAACAGTTAAGGTGGGCAAAGAGAAGGGAGAGCAAAGACCTGCTTTGAGTACACAGCCACACACCAGGGGGAACTGCCTCGTGCGCCATATGCCTTCCAAATGACTCGGGGGATATGCATGCAAGGAAAATGCCTGCTGTGGTCAGAAACCAGAATAGAAACTAGAGTTCTGCATGGTTTGATATATACTGAATTTTAATGTTAGGAGAATGAATGTAATCTGTATTTAAAAAAAAAACTGTACTTTGCCATATGTTCAGAAACTTTTGCAAAACTTCATGGGTAATAATGACACTGCAATAAACACCACTGTAGCATTATGTGTATATGCGACTGTGTGTGTTATATGAATTCATGTGCACACATGTGTCCAAGTGTACTTATCTATGTACGCACATGTGGAGGCCAGAGGTCAGCACTGAATGTCCCCATCCATCTTTCTCCACCTTAATTTTTGAGATAGGGTCTCTTACCAATTCTGAGTCTTCAAGTTCAGATAACTATCTGGCGAACAAACCCCAAGGACTTGGCTGCCTCTCCCTCCCTCCCCAGAACAGCAATTATACATCTTTGTTACCACACCCAGCTTTTACATTGGTATGGGGGTCCAAAATCAGGCATCCTGTATTTGGAGCAGGCACTTTTCCCACTAAACCATCTCCCTAGCCTCAACTGTGGCATTTCTTATATAAGTGAGGACAACAGTATAGCCAGTGATGACCAAGAGGAGAGAAGACTCAGAAGAAGCTCATGTTCCAACAGGAAAAAAAACAAAACCAAACCACATGGTCACACTGTCTACTTGTGGGCTAGTATGAGATGAAAATTGCCGCCATGTTTTAGACAGCATTTGAGGGAACTCTTTGTTACAGCAATATAACCTGCATCCTAACTAAAGGCACTAATGAAGCAAACCAATAAGCAAATGTACAAGTACGTATGCACATCTTCTATCAACCCCCTCCCACGCCACAAGACTGGCTACCGTTTCAGAAGTTTCTTGAAGCTCTGGATCATTTCTTAATACTCAGAGACAGACATTTCATGATAATCTGAAGCAGTCAGGATGTTTGGGAGAACTAGCTAAGGAGACACCAGGGAGGCTTTTGTCTTGGAACAGTCACAAGGAACCTCATTTTGCCAGCTAAGATTGTAGCACACAGGTGGAAGGGGAGAGCACTGTGCAGTACAAAACATGATTCAATGATTGGCTTTTCCCCCAGTGACCTAAATTCTTCCATATCTCATCTCCTTTCTCAGGCCTGCAAGCAAGCAATCTTAATGAATGTCATAACTTATTTAAGTGTGTCACTGTAAATACCAGGGGCAATAATCATTTAGACTCTAAAGCTACAATGTTATTCACCTTTAAATGGAAAAAAAATCATTAAACACTATTATTCATATTCTATTTCTGTCATTAATTAAAAGGTAGATATCTAAAGCCAACATTTTTACAATAAATGGATGATATGTAAAACAAAGAGACACAATCATTCTTTATGATTAAGTACCATGAAAAATACATCTAAGGAATATAAAAATTTTAGGAAGAGAACAGCAACTGTAGGCTTACAAATGAGTCTCATGTTCTAGCCAAAATATTTTGCATTTTCATTTTAATTCAATATCTCACTTTAATAAGCAAAAATGATACCTAAAGAATCATCTATCACATAAACTAGAAATCTGAGACGTAGGAAGAGCTCCTTCATTTCACAGAGAATTAAAATATAGGGATGTTAGGCTGTCATGCACTATAGATCCACTGCCATTTTTTTTCAGCAACTGCAGGGATGTGTAGAATTTTAAGCTTTCTGACAGAAGTTTTGTACTGCAATTGTGTTAGTGTGAGCCCTCAGAAGACCTCCTGGGGCAGGGATATGAAGCAATACAGTGTGGTTCACCCTGGATACCCACCCTGCTTCCCGACTGAGATCCAGCTGTCTAACCACACCATGTGCTCTCACCCACAGGACACATGCAGCAATCTGACCATGCGAGGAATCAAGGCAACATCTAATTTTGTTCAAACAATAAAGGGGAGGAAGGGATGTGAGAATTCAAGCTGTTTAAAAATCAGCTACCAGGCCACAATTCATTATCACAATAACTGAAATCTGCTTCCATTTAATTAAATAATAACCATATTCTGACAAGCAGAGAATTTATCATTTGGGAATTTGAATTATCCATGGTATGGTACTCACGTTATGATATGAATATAATGTGATTTATATAAACAGTATGCATAACTGGGAAGCTAATCCAATTTTAGGAGATTGTGCATATTCTAAAAGAAGGTTTTAAACATATGGCACATCATCAAATAAAAACAAATAATGAAAATATATTCATCAAATTTGCATATAAAGAAGAAAAAAGATATCAACCATGAACGCCTGTTATGGACATTAGAAATAAAAACTAATTTATGTCCTCAAAAGTAGTAGAGAAGTCATATCAATAAAACAAATATAAACATCTGTTAACAAAATAAAATATAATTTAGCTTATTTAGAAATCAATTTGAGGGAAACCATGATATCTACATTCATTCTACATTGACACAATTGCTCTGTCAGGTAAAAATAAACAAAAATGGAAAATCTAAATGAAATAAAGCTTGAGATTTTTTAAGAAGTTATTTTGACAATACTGTTGCTGAAACAGGGCCCGAAGAAGTACAGCATCAATAGACATGCTAAAATGGAAGGGAGGACTATCAGGGTTCACCATCCCTAGTAAAAGAACTACAGTCAACTAAGGAATCCCTGTAGAGGGAGAACAGTCTTCCCCAGAGATGAGTATCTGGTTTGTTATCCAATACCAAATGGTTTGTCTTGAAATCACATAAATACAACTAACATTAAACAGGTTGAGCAGGTAGCATTTTTTATATTTAAACACACATATATGTTTTCTTTCTTTTAAACCTTCAGCAAAATAAAATTATGTGGTGCATGGGTTTTTAGAACCAACACTTTGCCACCATTGTGTTTATGAGATGCCTCCAGATTGCTACAAAGATGAGCCTGTTCATTGCTCCTGTGGTTAATGTAAGCCCAGGAATACTGTGTAGAAGGTGTTTTATCTAATCTGATGCTCATGGGCATTTGGGGATCCTCAAGCTTTGGCTACGGCAGTGGTATATCTGCTGCAATGTGGCTTGAGTCTTTTGATACATATGATTTGTGTGGCCATGAGAACACAAATGTAGGCTCAACTGTAGTGAATGCGTCAAACCATTTTCAAAATACACCATTAGTCTGACCAGGAAGAGCGTTCTGTTTCTCTTACTGCCATCCTTTCAATGGTTTTGTGTTTTCATAGCATCCATTTCCCTGAGTAGGCAATGGCCCTTCACACTGTGATTTCATTTGAGAAATATCAGCATCCAAGGGAAATGAAATTTTAGAAAGATATTACATATAATAGTACAAAATAGCTTTGAGTGAATAAAATTAAATGAAAAAATATAAGATATAAGTACCCATGAGTGGTTCACAACCTCAGCTTTGAGAATTTGTCCCCAAAGCCCATGTGGCAATGTTTAGGGCACATGTTTGACTGTTAGGGATGGAGGAAGGGGATGCTAGTGACATCTGGTGGGTAGCAACCAACTATGCTAGTATGTATCCTACTACACACAGAAGAGTGAGTTGAATCCCACATCAAAGGAATATCTGGAACAAAATGTCAGTGCTGAGGCTGAGAATCCTCTAGTAACCATAAAATTATAAAATGTAATTATAAGTAGATGGGGATGTAGGCTCTCTGATGCTTCTGGCCTGGAATTTGGTATAGACGTCAGAGATGTCAAGACATCTGTGAGAAAGAAGCATTCATTATTTTGACTGTGGTAATGGTACCATGAGTGGAGTCCTGGGTCAACATTAACCAACTCATACATTTTCAAATGTTTGGTTTATTTTATTTCAGATATTTATTAATAAAGCTATTTTTTAATTCTTCAAAATTATTTTCAAATGGACTAAATTTAACAAAAGATATCCAAGTTCTACAAATACTGACGGAACTGAATCTCCAAGTTTTCTGAAAATCTCTGGGCCTTGGTGATGTTACAAGTTATTTTTCTTCTAAAATTCTTAAGTGCTATAATATAAATATTCTACAAACCTCAGCATCAAATATAATTTTTTATACAAGTTTGTTGGCCTAGGCCTGTAATCCCAGCACTTGGGAGGCCGAAGCAGGAAGACAGAAAATTCAGGGGAGTTCTAAGCCAACCTATATATGTTAGCAAAATTCTGTTTCATACTAAAAAGTACAAAGAGTAAAGTTTGTAGCTCAGTGGTACAAAACCTGCCTAGCATTCTTTGTTAATCCTCAATACCTAGAAACTAATAGGAAAGGGAAGAGGTCAACATTTTCACTACCAGAACCCATTAAGGACACGAAAAACTATACAGGGTAATTTTTCTTCTATTAAAAATGTGAAAACCATGAACAAATATCAATTTTCACATGAATGCAGATCACACTTTATTCTAGGAACTAGAAGTTTCTTCAATATCTAAGAAACAACCAGACCTTCTTACTTTTTATATAACAAAGGATAAAAAACTATCCAAGTAGATGCATAAAATATTTATGATTAAATGTGGAAAAAGGACTAGGAATGGAATAAAATTTTCATAATATAAAGTATTAACAGAACTTGTTTTGAGAATCATGTGTTAAGATAATAATAAGAATCCTTATTCCAGAGATTGGAAGGTGTGGTAGGGGCCAGTGGAAGGCTCAGCAGGTAAGGTCACTTGCAGCCAAGCCTGGCAGCGTGAGTTCAATCCCCAGGATCCATAAGGTGGAAGAAAAACCTCACTAGCTGCCCACTGATATCCACATGGATGCAATGTCATACCTGCACCTGCAATCACGCATACACACACGTACAAACAAATAGCAACAACAATAAAATTTTTAAATATGTGGGGGAATTAAGGTATCAATTCTTCTACTTAACAGTATATTGAATATAGTGAAATAAAGTATAAGAACTTAAAATAATGAATAAAAGTCCAATTATCATAGTTATAATGTCTCTTGAGAGACTCTCCAACCAACCAACATGTGTGCTACTAGAGTAGATGAATTAAAAATGCCCTAGAAAATAATAAATGTACAAAAGCTAATGCCTACAGTAACAAAACCCAGAAACAACTTAGACTAACAAGAACTCAACAAATCCACAGGGACAGATGTTAAAATATTCCAAGACCTACCCCAAGAGAACTATGGAATATCATTGAGAGAAATGACGGAAAATCTAAATAATGTAAAAGCAAATTCAATCCATGCCTTCTTAGATGCACTGCAGTTAAGTTTAAATTCTCCCCTAGCTTGGTCTATGGATATGGCTTCTCTAATAGATATATGCTTGTGTGGAAAATTCTAAGTTTCTTCCAAAGTGTCTATGAAAACTCTAAGGACCACAGTCAAGGAAAGCGAACAGAGCAGGTGAGTTGCCTCTATGTGACAAGCTCACAAGAAGGACCGGACTGCTTTGGTAGCAGCATAAATGGTGTCTACAAATGGCAGTGATTGTGTTTTGACGGGAGTGACAGAATGTTCTGGTGGTGGAACTGGACCATAATTCTAGGAGGAGGAGAAGGTTTTAGTTTTACAGAACGTACATTAAATAATAATGTATTTCTGTAGCTGGAAAGAAAGTTCTGTGGTTAAGACCTCTTGTTTCCTGAGATTGGCTCCCAGTACCCAGGTCAGGTGGCTTTCAGTGGATCTGATGGCCTTTACAGATGCTCTCACCCATGGGGGCACACCCAAACAGACATACTCCTATTTACACGGATAAACAAAAATAAATCTTAATTTTCTTCTAATATTTATACATTTATCTGTTCTTTGGTATCAAGCTAAAAAACATCTAGAGTTTAAAACTGGTTTTGGTATAAAATAGCTCATTTATATAAATTAAAAGTTTATAGAACTCGATTATGATTTAAATTCAATGAAATTATCATAAATATTAGGTTCATAGAAAATGTTTTCTTTTGGTGGTTGTTATTTGTTTGTGTTGAGACAGAATCTCACTATGTAGCCTTGGCTGTCTCCTGGAACTCACTATGTATATATCAGGGTGGCCTCAAACTCACAGAAATCTGCCTGCCTACCTCCTGAGTTCTAAATTAAATGTGTGCACCACCATGCTCAGCAAAAAGTATTTTCAATTAAATAGAAACTATTGTAACATATTCTCTAGATTGGAACACAATCCTGTCTAAATTTGGCATATGATATCCTAGAATCCTTTTTTTCTTAAAGAAATATATCTAAAACAGACATCTGAATCAGTAAAGCTAATACCATTGTTATTAACTTAATTCATTTTCTGTGATAGAAGTTTCACAGGTATCATAAAATATCCAGAAATCAAAAAGTGTGTATTTTTAAGAATCACAGGTACTTAAACATAAAAATAAGTTATTTTTATAGATCTATTAGAAGCCACAAACCTCACCAAGTAAACTCAGTGTCAGATTAGTTCATTTGATCCTGCTTTAATATATTTTAGTTTTGTTTCCTTTCCTTTTTTTTTTTAATTGTTTTCCTTTCAAGAGAATTTCTAAATGGAGAGAGCATTATAGGAAGAATTTAAATGAGAACGCAGAGTACAGAAAGCACCATTTTGGAAACGCTCCCAAGAAGAGATTTGTAGAAGTGGGAAATCTCAGTACTGGAAGCATCTCCTCAGTCTTCCACAAAGATGCCCTTCCTTACATTCACTTAGCCTTTATTTAACTCCTCTAATAACAACATACAGGCTTTGGCATGAATACACAAGTAATGAGGTGACTCTGTCAAGCCCAGATGCAAGCTTACTCTATGTAAGAAAAACTTCCCCATACCACTAAGCTTTCTGATGTGGTTCATCGCCAATAGCAGCAAGCTTCCCTCTCATAGCTAACATGCCAATTTCTGACTCTCCTTCCAGATGTGTTCAGGCACTGCTCTGTTTATTAATTTTGTCCCCATTGAGAGCAAAGAAAACACAAAACTAATTGGCTCAAGAATTAACATTAGCAAAGTGCAATTATGGTGTGCCTGCTGAAATGTAATAGGAGTATCATGTTGTCAGAAAGAAAAAAAATAGAAAATTGCCCCTCAAAATCATTGCCACTGATGATACAATAAATATACAACTGGAAAAAATGGTCTTCTTAGAGCAAAACTGTACAGTATTCGTACATGTACTTACCGTGGGAAGTGTTACACTCCTGAGTTTATTTTTAGATTATCTATCCTTTAATAACCCATATTAGAAATTTCTATGATATAAAATATACCAGAAATACTGAAATGTTCCTTTGTGACATCCGAATGCAAACTATAAACTAATATGATGTAGAGAAGAATATAAAGCAGTTTGGGGTGGATTTATTTAGAAGGAAGATGCTATTCTGAGTCTCTTTCAAAAAGTTAAATTGAACACCAACTACATTACTGCACATATAGAAAATAAGCATGCATTATTAAGTTGCTTTTGAGAAAAGGGTGGTTTATTTAACAAAAGGCTTTGGCATACTATTGGAAAAAATAAACCAAGATTTGATACTGAAAATAAAATGTGACATGAAAAATCCAAAGGGAGTGGGTTTGACTTGTAGATTGGTGGCATGAGGAACACTAGGCTAGGGTGCCTCAGGTAACTCACTAGAGTGGTGACAACTATCTTAAGAAACAGTCACTTACAAACAATGCTGCTAGGAACATAGTTGAACAAATGCTTTTGTAGTATGATTGGACTTCTCTTGGGTATATTCCCAAGAGTGGTATTGCTGGATCCTGAGGTAGATTGATTCCCAATTTCTTGAGAAACCACCACACTGATTTCCAAAGAGGTTGCACAAGTTCATATTCCCACCAGCAATAGATGAGAGTTCCCCTTACTCCACAGCCTCTCCAGCATAGGCAATCGTTGGTGTTTTTGATTTTAGCCATTCTGACAGGTGTAAGATGGTATCTCAGCACTGTTTTGATTTGCATTTCCCTGATGGCTAAGGAAGTTGAACATTCTTGATCACCACCATAGAAATTTTGTCCGATGGAGATAGAGACAGAGACCCACATTCACATCAGAGCAATGGACTGAGCTCCCAAGGTCCAGTCGAAGAGCAGAAGGTGGGAGA
>PVIU01033553.1:0-12296 GCA_004026605.1 Ondatra zibethicus
GTTGGAAGCCAGGGGCGGGGATAGAGGTGGGAGAAATTTCTAGCCATATTATTTAGAGAGTATTTTACACTCCAAGAATACCAAAAGAACTATCTTCCATTTGTTTAGTAAAATATCTTTAATTCTTCCACATTTAGTAAATTTATTGACAGTCTTTCTTGCCCTGTGCAATCTTTCTTCTGCTTTTAAAATGTTTTATCATCAAATGTGTGTGAAATTCTTAGGGCTTTTTGATAGTATTTCCAGTTATGAAATTATAATCAGCTCTCTAGCTCAGTGTCAAATGAATTTACTAAAGCAAAATCAATAGTTAAACACATATTGAGGACTTTATTACAAGTTAGATATTTTAATATATCTATATATATACAAAGAACATCTGGACTGTATATACTCATACATTACTATAAGTTGTGTATATATTATGCAAGTATATGATGTACAGGCATATGTGGACATATGTGCATATACAATCTCCTCTTTAGCACAAGATAGTTTGTAAAGCCCAAAAATAGTCATATAACTGCTTCCATGTGATAGACAGCTTGCACAGCAATTAGGAGAGCTTTCTGTTCCTGCAGAGGGCTCAAGTTCATCACAGATGAACCAGCTTTAGGGTACTCCCAGTCCCCTGGTCTCCCTCAACTGCCCTCATGTGATACACACTCCTCCCACACACTCACAATTAAAAATAATACAAACCTTTATAAAATGCATTTTCTATGATGCTGGTATCATTAAAATCAATCCCAAATACTTCCCAGTATTTTCATTATGGATATTTTTAGTATTATAAACCATTTATTTATTAGTATAATTTAACAGTGGTATATTTCACTGAATAACTATACCAGATTAATTTCCCTAATGTTAGGTATCTATGAGACTCTCAGATTTAAATTATATGATTTTTTAAAAAATTGACTATTCTTTGGATTATGTCCTGATTAAAGCATCCTAAGCACATGAAAGAGCATGTACATATGATTTTTAGGTTCCTGTTGCTTATTTATATTTTTTTCTAAAGTATATTACATTAGTAAATGAGAATCTCATTTCATTTCAATTAAATGATATTGAATGTTATTTTTAATTATGTGATTATAAAGATTACATTAGCAATCAAACTTTTAATTTTCAGCTTTTTGATTACTATTAAAACTTCTACAGGTTCTTAGACAAACTGCATATAATAATTTTATGAATTACCTGTGTCTTTTGCTCATTGGCCTTTAGTCCATATTGTAAAAGTTTTCCTGCAGGATTGTGTGAAGGACTTAAACCTTTGTAATAACCAGGTATCACAATAAGAGCAAAATATATCGTATGAATTAAGTTTTAATTTAAAAAACAGAAAACACCACAACATCTGTGTTTCCACATTGTTGGTTATTTGTATCCCAAATCCCATTCAAGGTGCTGCTACTATGTTTCAACTATATATGCTTAATGCTTTCTGACAATTGACCATGAACATATGTGAACATACATGGTACTGAACATCTGACTTCACCACATCGTGCTAACCACTAGGGCAGCATGCCACCCAGGAAATCCAAGGATTTTACATCTGGCAAATTATGCACAAAACCTATTTAAAGTAGTGTTTAAAAGATTTTTTTAAAACTCAACTTAGAATGGAATACTTAACAATGCCTCACTACTGTCGAATATTTTTGGTTAGATTTTTAAGTTTTACCTTGGCATTCTCCTGCTAGCTTTGACTACATGCTTTGCACTGCATTTACTTGTCCTGTCTCTGAGAAACTCTGAGGTGCTTTTGGCATTTAATCTGCATTGTAAATGCAGCCTCATTCTCCTTCTGCACATCTCATTTCTTACTTTCAGAGGCTAGTTCCCTTTTCTTTCAAGTATCAGTAAAATGTAACATTTGCTAACAGGAAGGTCTACTTATTTTCCTACATGCATGAGACATGATATGCTTAGAGAAATGGCTATTAAAGAAGCATTTTTAAAACTGAACTCTACATGGGAGTAATACAAAACTCAGTTTTTAAATGTTCCTACTTCTTTGATGATTTACCTCTGTGGTCAGTTGCTGGGAACCTTTCTTTTTTTTCTTTTCTTTCTTTCTTTTTGTTTGATTTTTTATTACTTTATAAATAATACCAATCAAAATTCCCACTTCCTCCCCTCTTCCCACTTCCCTCCCACTCCCTCCACCCCATCCCTCCCACCCCCTGCAGTTCTAAGAGAGGGCAAGGCACCCTGCCTGTGGGAAGTCCAAGGCCCTCCCCCTACATCCAGGCTTAGGAAGGTATGCATCCAAAGAGATTAGGATCTCAAAAAGCCAGTACATGCAGTAGAGACAAATCCCAGTGCTATTATCATTGCCCCTCAGTCTGCCCCAATTGTCAGCCACATTCAGAGGATCCAGTTTGATCACATGCTCATTCAGTCCCAGTCCAGTTGGAGTTGGTGAGCTCCCATTAGCTCAGGCACACTGTGTCAGTGGGTGGACCAACCCCGCTTGGTCCTGACTTCCTTGCTTATCTTCTCCCTCCTTCTGATCTTCAACTGGACCTTGGGACCTCAGTCCAGTCCTCCCATGTGGGTCTCTGTCCCTGTCTCCATCTATCACCCGACAAAGGTTCTATGGTGATATTCAAGATAGTCATCAGTCTAACTACGTGACAAGGCCAGTTCAGGCACCCTCTCCTCCACTGCCCAGGGTTCTAGCTGGGGTCATCCCCGTGGACTCCTTCCCTTCTTATCTATAAAGTAAAAATTCTAAAATACGTACATAATCTAAGATCAAACAACAGTAATCTATAACATAAAATATGTATATAATTGTGTAAAAATCCACTCATAAATGCATCTACCCTTTTTGATGCACACCAACATTCATATTTGGACTGGCATACATTTCTAGAAGGTCCATTATGGTTTAAGAATGACGTTTTCCTACCCTGGTAGTGGATCCACAGAGGACTCAGGCAGTCAGGGTACTAAAATGATAGCACATGATATAACAGACATAGTGATAAATTCAATTAGCTTGCTGTGAGTACGGCTCAAGATTTTAAAGATAAAAGAAGGGGGCATTCCTTGAAGTTTTTCTTTTCTATTATATTAAAATGCCCTTTTTTCATTGTACTTTTTAAAGAAACTGCTAATACAGAATAAAGAATAACCTAATTCAGTATTGTGCTACACCATGCAACTAAATACTAAATAAGGAAACTACCACACAACAATATTAATACACACAACATGTATACATGTAATAATAATTAATTAAATATGAGGACATTAAATTGAAAGCGAGCAAGGAGGGGTATACAAGAGGGCTTGCAGGGAGGAGAGGGAAGGAGAAAGTGATGTAATTATAATCTCAAAAACTAAAAGGAAAAATGTACATAAATCTATTTCAGAATTAGGTTATAGATTCGTATGATGGCATTCCTTTTACTTCTGTGCACTTTTGTCTGGTTCTAGGAACTGCATCAGAAAATGAAGCTTCCTGCTAACTTTTACAAAAGTGAAAAGCAACCGTGATGATGAAAGAGTGCTACTGTGTCTGGCTAAGGTATAAATGTCTGATGTCACTGGTGTTTTCCCATGCCAGGAGATGAGCATGAGTGACATCACTGATGTCTTCCCTCCCCAGGACACAAGCATGAGTGATGTCACTTATGTCTTCCCTACCCAGGAGACACACTTGAGTGATGTCACTGGTGTCCCTCAACTGAGAAATCTAGAGAGCTGGGTCCTCCAGATATAATCCTAAAGCTACCTACTTTGCTTAAATTTGTGAATACAGATGGTTAAAAAGCAAATAAAGAGAAAATCCAAGGTTGAAAACAGCATTATTTTGCTTTTTTAAAAAGGTTTATTTTTTGTTTTGGGAAAATTTTTTAATCAGAGTCTAGAATAGCAATAATTTACCAATCTTAGTTATTAATATAATAATGAATTCAATAATAAATCATCAAAAAGTTAAAACATGGTATACTGAATAGCTAAGAATTCCAGATAAAACTAGCATAGCATGGGTGGCTTGAAGAATAGAAACAAGTTTGGCCAGATGGCTCAGTGGGTAAAGAATTAAGCTGCCAAGCCTGGTGTCTTGATTTCAATGCCCAGAACCCACATGGCAAAATGAAAGAACCAGTTCCTCCATGCTGTTTTCTGACCTCCACACTTAAAATGTCACACACACACACATGCTCAGAAGCACTCTCTCTCTCTCTCTCTCTCTCTCTCTCACACACACACACACACACACACACACATTCACACACACACACACACACACACACACACACACACACACATTCACACACACACACACACATTCACAGGCACACACACACACACACGAATGGAAAAGAAGTATTGGTAAATTCAATTTACACTGAGGGCTTCTCCCTGGCCTACAGAAGGCCATTTTCTCAGTGTCCTCCTCACATTGTCTTTCCTCTGTGCATACTGCAAGAAGAGATGGAGAGAGAAAGGAGGAGAGGAAGGCAGAAAGAGAAGGGGAAGAGGCAGGAAGGTGTGACACACAAGACCAATGAGCTGTGTTTCTTCATCTTTGAAGAACTTCAGTACTGTTGGATGAAAACTCTGCCATTATGGCCTGACGTAACTTTAACTACCCACTTAAAGACTGCTCTCCAAATAGCCAGACTGGAAATTGAGGACGTCATCTTATTAATGATGGGGCAGGAGACTATTCAGTTGTAAAACTAGGAATTTATTGAGATACACCAAATATTGATAAAAACCTTATTTATAGTCTACATATTTTCTAAGTCCCAGTATTCTCATATTACTAGTATTTTATTTCTTCCTCTCAAGATAGAAATGCAAAGCTAATAACTCAATCTAGCCAGAAAATCAATGTTGAAACAAGAATCTGACTACTCCCATTTTAAAAGAATTCCTATCTATTGGAACACTGACATTTTATAAATTCTTGATGTTTTTAAAGCACTGTACAAAAATTTCATGCAAAGAGAAAGTTTTCCTTTTACTAATGACAATAAACTAGCTAGTATTAGACTAATTCTTGAATCCATTAGTATTCCAAGATGAAAGTAAAAATTAAGCCTTAAAAATGTGGGTAAAAATTTACATAACAATGTATAAATTAAAACGAAAGTTGAACCTGCATATATTTAAGGAAATTGCTGGTAATTTAACTGTCTGCTCACATACAAATCAACAATTCTCAGGAAAAAATAGTCAAAAATTTAGATTCTCAACAATGTATCATTCAAAATATCTACTATGCAATTTAAAAAGTACTAGAAATGCCAGGAAAGAAAAATGTATAACCCCTAGTCAAAGATAAAGGTGCCAATGAAAGATCTCAAGCTGGCCCAGATGATAAAATTATCAGGCAAGTATTATAAAAGAGATAATGATACAGGTAGATGTCCATGATCAAAGGCGATCAAAATGAGTGAATAAGTGCACAGACCTCATAAGAAAAGTGAAATTATATAAAATAATTAAATAGAAATTGTATATCTAAGAAGTACTATGGACATTATGAAAGAGTATTTCCAATTCATTTGTAATCAGGAAAACACGAGTCAGAGACACTATGGAAGACCCGCCCTTAGAATCCCTTCAAGTTCCAAGCTCTAATATTGAATGGAGGAGGAGATGCAGAACCACAGGAGCTTTCCTAAGTTACCAGGACATGTGTGAAATGGTAGTAAAGCAGGTGCAGTGTGAATGGAAGTTTAAGTCTTTCCTTATCAAGTAAAATATGAATCTGTTCTAGGACTGAGTTCTCTACTCTGAGGATTTTTTCAAGAGAAGTGAAAATGTGAGTCCACGCTTGTATTTTCACACAAATGTTGAAGCAAAAATAAGTCAAATGACTATCAATGAGGCATTTATCAACTGAGATCTCTTTATGGAATGAAATACTGCCCAACAATACAGAAAGAAGATGTAGTACTATACTGCATGATAACCAATGAAAACGTGTTTTCTGAAAGAAACCAGACACATCACACACACACACACACACACACACACACACACACACACACAGAGAGAGAGAGAGAGAGAGAGAGAGAGAGAGAGAGAGAGAGAGAGAGAGAGACTAGGGCTTCTTTTATAGGCAAGTTATTCCTATACAAACTCAATTAGAATGTTTACTATGTAAAGAATGAAGACTGGCAAAAAGGGGACTATGTAACTTTAAGGAGTGATGAAATGTTCCATATCTTATTTAAATTAATGCTCAAATATCTGTATTCATCCATCACTGTTAAAAAGTTCTGTTTATATTTTATCATGAGAAAATGGTGTAGGAATAAATGTGAATTATATTCACATAGAATTTAAGTTCTCTAGCAGCATTAGAGAATATATGATCATTCTGTATGAAAAGCCATCACTATATATAGTTCTCCATGCAATCAGATGCCACAAATACCAAATGCTAAAAATAGAAAGCAATGAGAACACAAAAGGAACAAGGAATATTTCAATCTTACAGTATAGCACTTACTTTGAAAAGGGGAAACTACAAGAATACTTTCTGTTCCTTCTTAATTTTCTTTTTTGCCTTCAAGTTTCAAGTTTGTGTTTTAAGTGGAAGAGAATTCTAACTGGTCCCCTACTTCAAATGATTGTGGCTCAAGTGGATTCTAGCAAAGAAAAGAATATCGCTATAACATAAGGGTTCACATTTCACATTCAGTTCTGCCTACTGTATGGCAATTAAAAACAAGCTGTACATTTTAAAAGATAACTCAAATTTAGAGAAAAAATTGCCATTAGAATTTCATAGTTAAAAATGAATAAATCATTAAAGATATTCTCACCTCTCGTTATATATTAGAATCACCAAAAGCGCTTTTGGAATATTGTAGATTAATGTTTAAGCCTGAATTTTGAGGGTTATTAACCCTCATTGAACTATGAATTTCCTGAAAGGTGATTGGTTTTACTTTTCATATGTTTGAACATTAATTAAAAAATGTGATGCATAAATGAATAATTATGGGATAAACTACGATAAACTAATTAAACTTGTAGTTTATATAGTGGCCGACTTCCTCTATTAGATTGTATTTATTGTGCTTGTACATACAGATCCACATGGCATGTGTGTGGAGGTCAGAAAACTTCTTTCAGTAGTTGTTCTCTCTTTTCACTATATGGGTTCTGGGGATGAAACTCAGTTCATCAAGATTGACAGCAAATATCTTTACCCACTGAGATACCTTGACAACCCTCCAAAATTCCTATAGACGTGGAAAACAGTAGTAACAAACACTTATTTTACAGAAGTGTTTGATAATTTGCACTCAATTGAGCTAAAAATTACCTTTCTATCTTTATGTGGCCTTTCTATAGTTCAGATTCTGCACTCAGAGGATGGCACACAAATGTGACTTTCTAATGGCCCTGTATTTGAAACATTTTTGTGTTCTAGGGTATTAGAATACAACCTACTAACAAGTATTGAATATTTGTTTATTAAAAGACAAATATTTTCCATTCCTCAACATTTAGTAAACACTCATTGTGTGTCATAAAAGTATATGCCAGGATATGCTGCTGCAAAAATAAAGAAATAAAACATCCTTAAGTCTTTACTCTCTGGTGAAGGATAAAGATAACAAGTGACGAAAAGAGAGTCAACTATAATTGCTATGAAGAAATAATTGTCCTGTGAAGGGGACTTTTAGTTTGATGGAGGCCACTGTTTTATATTATGTGACTAGAAAATTCCCCAACAGGGAGGAAGGATTTACACTGAGATATTAACAATGAAAACAGCTAAGATAAAAGTGCTAATTGTGGGAGAACTCCAAGTAGAAAAAGAATAATGTATTCAAAATACTTAAGGTGGAAAAGAACTTAAGGTGTTTAAGGACCTGAGGAAAATATTTAATAACTGGATCATGAATAAAAAAAAATGAAGGCAGAATAATAGGTGGGATTATAAAGTCCACAGCTTGGAAAGCATTGAAAGTGGCTAGAGTATTTTATACATGCATACACTCATAATTAGAAAGAATAGAGTTTATACCATTTGGAATACAATTTTAATGTATTCAATGGATTTGAGCAGGAGGATGGCATGATACATTTTGTATATTAAAAAGGTTATTCCATTTCCCCAATGTTGAATAGACTAGGGAACCAAGCAGAGGTTTGGCACCTAGTAAAGACACATTTGCAGTTTAGGAAATAGACTGATGGCGGACAGTGCTTTGAAGCAGTGGTTGTGAACATGGGGCAGTGAGCAGCTTATGGTATATGTGAAGATGGCCAAGAGGCTTTGCTGAGGGACCATGTGTGAAGGAAAAAAAGTCAACATTGAGCAAAGTCTTCTACTGTACAAGATGGAATGACTGCGGAAATACCTACATGGGTGCAGAAAATAGATCAGTTTCAATGTGTATAGTGGAATAGAAAAGGATCCCGGAAAAAAAAAGAGAAGGGAGAAAATTCTGAAATGGGACCCAAAAGTAAATAGTCACAGAGCATAGCAAAGTGAAAGGTGCTTGCGATTTTGGCCAAGCAATTCCAGCAGAGTTTGGGGAATAAAACTCACACTGAAAAAACTGATCACTGAAGGGAAAATGAGGCTGCTGAGGAAACAGTAGTAAACAAGTCTTTTAGGTTTTGTTTTGAAGAAAAGAAGAAAATGAAATAAGATATGGAGGACATCTTGTGTCAAGCGGAGATGCCGAAACATATCTGAAGTTTAGTGGATGTGCTCTGATGTAAACAAAGAGACTGATAGTCCAGGAAGTGAAGATATAATAACAAAGGAGTCAGAAAGCAGCCTGGTAAATGAGAATATTCTCAAAAGATTGACAGCAAGTATAGGGCAAACTAGAGATGGAGAGGAAAGAACGTAGCAGGGGTGGAAATACTATCGCAGGTATATGAAGCAACAGCCAGGGATTCCAAGAGGAATGATGAATCATTTTCTGAGGAAGAAGCATCCTTGAAAATGAATGGCAATAAAAACAGGGAGACTCAATTTTTAGTGTTTCTGAAAGAGCATGTGATAGAGGTCTTTGTATAGTGTTAAGTAACCATTGCAGCAATCAAAATAATGATCAGGTCACCAGGGAACTGACACCATGAATGAGTTATACAATAATGCAGAAACAAATTCATCATCTTAGGAATGGATTCTTTTCTTAGAGGAAGGGAAACTTTCAGTCTCCTGTCCATTTTCCTTTTGTTCTGTCCGTCTTTTCTCCTGTCTTCTGTTACATCCCTTCCCAGCCTTTCTTCCTTTGGCCATTACACAATAAAGGCTCTTGACAGATTGCCAGTGTGGAATGAAGTCCCCAGTGTAAGTGAAAGAGAGAGAGTGGGGCAGCACTTGTGTTAAATATTTAGCAAGACTAAATGACTAAAATTGGTTATGAAGAGTTCAAATACTGAAGAACAAAGCCAAATTATCTTTGGCTATTCTTTTTTCTATCACTATGAAAACTTCATGAAACTGTTACACATCATTTGGGGAACCTAAACCTGTCTTCCTAGGACATTGTCACTCATATTTGGCTACAGAATAAATGATATTTTCATCTGGGGTGAGAGCTGTGCCTTCATGTCGACACCAACCTGTTGATTGCGGATTTCCCAGCTTCCAGAAGTCTAACAAATAAATCTTTATTATACATTATCCAGTCAACAATACTCTTTTAGAACCATTCATAAAAGACTAAAATAGAAACATAGATGTAAGTATAAAGATATGTTTTGTTGTCTTTGGGAGCTATAGTAGATAGTACAGTCAGGGAAAAGTAAGGAAACAAAATTTGAAAGTTCTTTTTTTTAACTCAGTATTTTGATAGTCATAATCATTAAGACTTTCTTGAGTTACAAATGTCAGAAATGAACTAGGTCAACTTAACAATAAAATAAATAATGAAATGAAGGTGTTGTATAATAAAATGATGAAGAGCTTTGGTAAAATTCAACAGCATAAATGATGAGGTAGCTTGGAAAGAGACTAGAATATTGTCCAGTTTTTCACTAATCTCCCCTTTCCCTTTCTAATCTGCATGCTTCTTCTACAGCCTAAATCATTGAAATATGATAATTCCACAATTCATTGGCGTAGATTTTACAGAAAGGAGAATGCCTGCCTTAATTCACATTTCCATTCTGTTTCAGTCAACTATGGCTAAAGGGTAGAAAATAATTTAAATGGAGTAAGGATTCTGTGGGGCAGTTCTCATTTATTAACACCTGAAGACAGAAGATAATATGTTAGATGCTAAGCAGAAAATACTCATATAGATTTAAACTTTATTTCATAGTCAAGAAAGTAGCATGTTAAAATCTATCATTTAGGAAAAATAACTCCCAGTAGCAATATGAAAAATTGGAGAAGAGATTTACAAGATTTTGTGGGGTTTAAGAAGCCATTAAGAACAATTCCAAGCAAAAATAATGAGATTCCATATTAGGACTTTGATAGTAACAAAGGTGGAAAGTCATGCAGGGATAACAAGCCCATTGCAAAGACTGAAAGGATGGTGCTTGGGTACACATGGCAAGGAGGATGGATAAGAAACAATATTATCAGATTCATATATGATCAAGAGGACACAAAGGATTTTTGATTATTAGGAAGTGGAAAATGAGAAAATATATGAGATCTGAGCAGGGCAATCTTATATGTACAGGACTATGGTACACCCAATGTCTGGTATGAAATTCAAGGAAAATTGGGAAGTTAATATTTGTGAAGCACATAGAACGTAGTTGGAGCTTGAGGCTGATATGAGATCACTCAGGAATGTTATGTAGAGGAAGAAAGGATAGTAGTCCTCTGGAAAAATTCTTACAGAAAAGATAAAACTATAAGAAGAATTTAAAAAGTAGGCAGAGATGAGTGGAGATAGGTATGTATTGGGAGGCAGCATAGTTTCTGAGGGAAAGACAGAGAGAGAGAGAAAGGTGAATAATACCTAAGTCTTCTGGGAAGGAAAATAGGATATGCAAAGAGGCTGAAGCACTTGACAAGCACATTGGTGTGGGACGTCCTTCTGTATATGCGTTGCTTTTATTGGTTAATAAAGAAGCAGATTTTGGCCAGTGGCTTATCAAAATAGAGCTAAGCCAATGACCTAAAACAGCTTTGCCATCAGATTGGAGTGCTAACGTGGCTTGATTATAACCACATAAAAGCTGAAAGAGTTTGGGAAGGAATTCTAGGCACAAAATAGAGTTTAGTGCAGTTTCTTGGTAGTCACAAATATTTTCCCCCATCATGGGCTCACAGCCAGCAGGGGCACTGCAGCTCCTTTAAAAGAGGTGCAGTTAAAAACCCTATGGCGTCTTTAAAAAATGGCAGCTTCCCGATTCACTAGCACAACCTGCTCCGACTCTTTCGGGAGGTTTGGCTATGGAGCATTTGAATGGGGATTGTGAGCAGAGTCTTACAACTTGCTTAGTGGCAAATAGACCCACTGTGTGCCTAAAAATGGAGCAATGTACATGGCTCTCAGAGGCAATGAACATGTTTCTGCCATGTTGGACTGGGAAAAGCCAAGAGGCAGGGCCATAGAGTTAGTCCTAGCCACGCCTGCTTAGCATTAAAAAAAAAGAAGAGTGCTCCTGGTCAAAAGCAATTACAGATATGCAGGCAATAAAAATAAATTCAGATGGAAAAGACCTCTAAATGGGTAACAGTATTGGATAAATGTACATAGGCTTGGAAGAGAAAAGAAAAAGAGTACAGAATTATAAAAAGAAATAAATCATTTAAAAAAATAAAACAAAGTCTTTAAAGAGATAGAGTACAGGAGAAACAGAAAAGGCAGACACTAAAGCAAGGTGTCGTGTCTACTATACCGGGTGCACGGAGTTCAGGAGAATCACCGGGCAGTGTTAGAAACCTGGCATCCAGGGGAGAGAGTAGAAAAACGAACAGCGGGACTCCTAGGACAGAGAGAGCCAAGGAAACAAGCTCTACCTGGGGCAGAAGCCAGGAGCAAATCCAGCCCTGGGAGCCAACCCAGTCCTGGGACAATGATTGAGCCAACGACCCGACTCAGAGCCCCCGACCTCCACTGGAACCAGAGTGGGACTGAACCAGCTACCCAGGACAAGGAGAGCACGGGCTCCACCAGGAGCAGAAGATAGGAGTCAACCCGGTCCCGGGACTCAAGTGGATCAGGATTGACCCAGCGACCAGATCCAGAGACAGCGATCTCCACCGGAACAGGTACAAGGAAATAACCATGGAGCGACTCAGCCAGACACAGAGACTGCTGAGGGTCTGGACGTGAATCTGGGACCTTCAAGGGAGTGGATATAGG
>PVIU01033554.1:0-12276 GCA_004026605.1 Ondatra zibethicus
AGGTAGGTAGGTAGGTAGGTAGGTAGGTAGGTAGGTAGTAAGTAAGGTAGGTAGGTAGGTAGGAAGGTAGGTAGGTAGGTAGTAAGTAAGGTAGGTAGGTAGGTAGTAAGTAAGGTAGATAGGTAGGTAGGTAGGTAGGTAGGAAGTCTAAGGCCAGCCTGGGCAACACAGCAAGATGTCTCAAGTGAAGGGGGCAATGGAGGGAGGGTGGGAGGGAGGGAAAAAGAAAGAAGAGAAGGGAAGGGAGGGGAGAACAGGAGGACAGGGAGAAGGCCGAAGAGTTGGCTCAGTAGTTAGAGCATTGCCCAGCAAGCATGAGGACCCGAGTTCGAATCCCTAGAATCTCCTAAAAATTGGATATGGGACTGGAGAGATGACCCAGAAGAGCACTGACTGATCATCCTGATGTCCTGAGTTCAATTTCCACAACCACATGGTGGCTCACAACCATCTGTAATGAGATCTGGTGCCCTCTTCTGGCCTGCAGGCAGAACACTGTATACATAGTAAATAAACCTTTTAAAGAAAAGTTGGGTGTATGGGAGCATGTGTCTAGATTCCTAGTGACCCTACGCAACATGGGAGGTGGAAACAGTGGAATCATGGAAGCCTGTGGAACTAACCTGGAGTGAGTAATGCAGACGACAAGAGAGACCTATGTCAAACAACGTGGAAGGTGAGGGTGGACATCTGACTCATTCATGTATGTTCTGTGCACACACACGTGTACACACATGTACACACTTATGTCATATATGTACATACAATACACATCCCTCAAAAGAGAGAAGGAAGGAAAGGAAAAGAGGCAAGGGGAGGGCTGCCAGCATCCTTGCTTTGCTCTGGCCATCGGAGTTGCTGGACAGGTCAGTAGTGCTGGACTTCCCAGTCTGGACAACGTTATTGTCATCTGGTCATGTGGAAGCCAAAGACAGGTAGTGGGTTTGCCTAGCACACCCAAGGCCCTTGGCAGCTTGCTAGAATAAATACCCTCAGTGATGTAACTTGGTTTTCCTCAGCTGGAAACAGGTAGTTACGGCCCTAGGCAGGGTTTGTGAGCTGCCTGGGTCTCATAGCCAACTTGCAAGTGACGGGTTTATGCCAATGTGTCTGGGCATCCTTATTTGCCTTGGGCAAAGTTCTTGAGAACAGCAAGATTGTGGGGGCAGGGATTGCTTCTGGGCCTTCAAGAGAGAGGAAAGATGTGAGGATAGGCAGGGAAAGCGGGTCCAAGAGGGAGGCAGGAGCTGGGCTGGGTGCAGGGTTGCCAAGCCAGCAGCTGCTAACGCTGCAGATGCCCCCCCCCCACTTCAGTTCCCTGAAGGTGTCCCCAGGGCCCTCTCCCATCTGCACTGTGGTCAGAGCCTGAGCCAGCACCTCCCCCAGTCTGGAGAAGCAGAGACAGAGTCGTTAAAGACACCTGCCTCCCCTCCTCCCACTCCCAGGCGGGAAGCCACCGCAGCTGCACCTGGGCACAGCAAGGCCTGGGAACACGTGGAACCCGCAGCACCCAAGGCTGCCCTTGGGTCCCTGCGCAGAGCCAGGAGAGGGCAGGCAAGTGGCCATTAAAACGGCCCTTGAGGCACAATGACACAAGTGGGGTGAGGATGGCACAAGAACAAAGATGAGGAAGAAATGAAGCCACGCACAGAAGAGACACCAAACTGTAGTAAGAAGCCTTCAAGGGTCAGGAAGGGCTATTCAGCAAGTAATTTTGGGTAACTAATTAGTTCTTTGGAAAACCTGTGTACTTTACACACCTCAAAATGATCTCCCACCAGGGAGAGAAGGCAGAGTGGGTGAGATTGCACTAAGCCCTCTCCAATAAAGATCATTGTTTTCCTTTCGTTCTTTGAGGCTGGGCAGTCATGGCTGGCCTGGAGCCCTCTGACCTACTGAGGTAGCACAAACTCGCCTGTGCTCAGCTCCAGTAGAGAGCAGACTTGAGAAGATAATACATTCTCTAGCAGGGGAGGGCTTTCTAGGCTTAAAATCCATTTACTGGTCCCTAAAACAACAACAACAAAAAAAAAACTGTAGGTTTGAAAAAAGAGGGAAGGCCTCAGCACTCTGGAGATGGTGGCTCGTGAATCAGAGTTCAAGGCTGGCCTGGGCTACATGAGATCCTTCTTTGCTTGCCTTTTGCCTTTTGCATTTTTTTTAAATAATGGATAGAGGGTTTCTCTGTGTAGTCCTGGCTGTCCTAGAACTCGCTTTGTAGACCAGGCTGGCCTCCAACTCACAGAGATCCACCTGCCTCTGCCGGAGTTTAAAGGTGTGCACCACCACTCCCTTTTTAAATAATCAAGGCCTTTATTCTCCATGTTACCAAACATTAGGTATATGCAACAAAACTATTGTAAGAGGTGCCAGACCTTAGGTCCCAGACTGACTCCATGATGGAGGTGCCATGGGAAAACTCAGCATGCAGACAGCACCTGCCAAAGTGAAAACAAAGACCTAATCCATCGAAGTCCATAGTTCTGAAAAAGTCTCAAAATGTACTGAGTTTGCTTTTTGACTTCTGCAGTTCCTCTTCTGGCCGACTGTTCTCCTCAGCTGAAGTGGGTCAGCCCAGGACATGGTTTTTGTGCTGGAAAACTCCTCGTGTAATGGAGAAAGGTTCACCATTATACTGGGATCCCAAACACCCGGTATAGTTGCTGGTCAGCTAATAAAGACTTTTTTTTTCTTTTTAAACTTTTTTACTCATCTTACATACCAGCCATAGTTCCCCCTCCCTCCCCTTCTCCCTCTACCCCCATACCTCCCTCCCCACCTCCCAGCCATTCCTTAGAAAGGGTAAGGCCTCCCATGGGGAGTCAACAAAGCCTGGCATATCTAGTTGAGGCAGGACCAAGCTCCTCCTCCCTGCATCAAGGCTGAGCAAGGCATCCCACTATAGGGAATGGGCTCTAACAAGCTAGTTCATGCACCAGGGATAGATCCTGGTCTCACTGCCAGGGGCCCCACTAACAGACCAAGTCACACAACTGTCATCCACATGCAGAGGGCCTGGTCCCATGCAGGCTCCCCAGCTGTGGGTCCAGAGTCCGTGAGCTCCCACTAGCTCCTGCCAGCTGTCTCTGTGGGTTTCCCCTTCATGATCTTTCATTTATTTATTTTTGGTTTTTCGAGACAGGGTTTCTCTATGTAACAGTCCTAGCTGCCCTGGAACTCACTTTTTAGACCAGGTTGGTCTTGAATTTACAGAGATCTGCCTGCCTCTGCCTCCCTGAGTGTTGGAATTAAAGGCCCCCTTGCTTGTATTGTTCCTCCCTCTCCTCTACCAGACCCCAGGAGCTCGGGCCCAGTGCTTAGCCTCTGACTTCTGCATTTGCTCCCATCAGTTACTCAACTAAGGTTCTATGATGACAACTAAGGAAAAGACCACTTCAGGCACCCTCTCCACTATTGCTAGGAGTGTTAGCTGGGGTCATCCTTGTGGATTCCTGGGAATTTCCCTTGGGCTGGAGAGGTGGCTCAGGTGTTAAAGGCTAGGCTTACAACCAAAAATAAAGATTATCTATTGGCTCAAACCCATGTCTAAGCAGTCTTCTCTGGTGAATACCCCACCACACTGTAATTAGCTATCCCCCATGTCCACACCTTTAGGCTAGCTATCTAGACCTAGGAAATCAGCTGGTCATGGTTGCAAGGGGGCCTATAATCCCAGCACTTGGGCGATTTAAAGCAAGAAGATGGAGAGTTGGGTCCATCTTGGGCAATACCTTGAGATCCTGTCTCAAAAACATAAAAGAAAAAGAAAGGCTGGGGAGATGGCTTGGTGGCTAAGAGCATCTGCTACTCCTTTGGGGACCAGAATTTGTTTTTGTTTGCAGGGCCTCACGTACCTCAGGCTGGTCTCAACTTCCTCTTTGTAAATGAGGATGACCTTGAACTCCTGATGCTTCTGCTGCCTCTGCTTCAGAGCTGTGATCCCGTGCAGACTACCTTACCTGGCATGTGCAGGCTGGGGATGGAACCCAGGACTTCATGGATGACAAGCAAGCACCTTACCAGCCGCCTGCTCAGACTATTTGAGGCCATGGGCTGCGGGGCAACACAGCAAGTCCCCATGTCAAAAAGTAACTACAGCCAGGCATGGGGTACAGGGATTTAAACCCAGCACTCAGAGGCAGGCAGATCTCTGTGAGTCTGAGGCTAGTCTGGTCTACAGAACTCCAGGTCATCTGGACGGTGGTGGCACATGCCTTTAATCCCAGCACTCAGAGGCAGAGGCAGGCGGATCGCTGTGAGTTCCAGGACAGGCTCCACAGATACAGAGAAATCCTGTCTTGAAAAACCAAAAAAAAAAAAAAAAAAAAAGGAACTCCAGGCCAGTCAAGGCTAAACAGTGGTGAAACCCTGTCTCAAAAACAAAACAATACAGTGCTGTCCCCAACCTTGGCCAGAGAAGGTTCTTCTGCAGGGGCAGCAACTAATGCAGAGACTCAGAATAGTCCCGATGAGTGACTGTTGAGTGCTCAGCTCCAGATGGGACATCTACATCACCCCCATCATGCCCCCCAACCTGCCGCCCACCCCCACCTCACCACTAGGTTCATGGAAGAAAAAGAACACGAGATCCGGAGCACGGGGAGGAGGGAACACGAGATCCGGAGCACGGGGAGGAGAGAACACGAGATCCGGAGCACGGGGAGGAGGGAACACGAGATCCGGAGCACGGGGAGGAGAGAACACGAGATCCGGAGCACGGGGAGGTGTGCTGGGAGGCGCTGACTTCTAGACATAAGATGGCCTTTGCGCTCATGGACTCACTATAGCCATGCCTACTGCACGCGTTTCCGACAAGATTAGTCAATGTTCCTTCCCCCAAGCACTGCTACCTGGACTCTGGGCTACAGAAAAAGGGAGAATGAAGTCATAAAGACTATAGGAGGACAGCTTGAGGGGATGTGCAGGGGGTGGGAAGGGAGAATTCAGGTGGACTCATGAATGAAGTTGCCAAAGAATAAACAAATACATCAAGGAAGTAACACAGCACTTGGGAGATGGAGGCAGGAGGACCATCCTTGGTGAGGCAGTCTGGATTACATGAGACCCTGCCTCAAAAGAACAAAATGGGGCCTGGAGAGATAATTCAGCAATTAAGAGCCCTCTCACAGAGGACCTGAGTCTGGTTCCTAGGACCACGTCAGGTAACTCACAGCCTCTGTAACTCCAGCTCCAGGGATCCAATGCCTTAGACAGACACGTACGCAGAATTAAAAACAGTGTGTGTTGCCGGGCGGTGGTGGTGCATGCCTTTAATGCTAGCACTCGGGAGGCAGAGATAGGCGGATCTCTGTGAGTTCGAGGCCAGCCTGGTCTACAAGAGCTAGTTCCAGGATAGGCTCCAAAACTACAGAGAAACCCTGTCTCGGAAAAACAAAAACAAAAAAACAAAACAAAACAAAATAAACAGTGTGTGTGTGCATGTTTGAATCAGGAGTTCTCTATGTAGCCCTGGCTGTCCTGGAGTTCACTTTGTCACTCCAAGGGCCACAGAGATCTATCTACCTGCCTCTGTCTCTCTTGGGTTTCAGGCACATACATGGCACATTGACATATATACAGGCAAAACACCCAAACACATAAAGTAAAAAACAATAATAATAAAAAGTTCAACCTTGGCTTTGCCAGCTGTGACCTTGAGCAGAGCACTCAATCTCTCTGCGGCTCAGTTGCTCGTCTGAGAACTGAAGCGTCTGGAGGATGACTTGGAGCGTTCTATGTAGAGATCCTACCATCCCCCTAGGGTGGGCACCCAGCTCCTGGGATGGGAGTGGCACCTGAGTTCCCTGACACCCCTCCCCAGAGAGGCTTGGCAACTAGAGGGTAGGGAAAAGGCTCAACTCATGGCGGAGCAGCTGAGGTACAGCTGGCCCTTTGGGAGGAGTCTAGGGAGCCTCCTCCCCAGCCCACACCTCAGGACTGCAGCTGGCCCTGTGAGAGGGAGTCTAGGGAGCCTCCTCCCCAGCCCACACCTCAGGACTGCAGCTGGGTCATGCCTCTTCTTGAGTAGATCATGGCTAGGACATGGTTGCTGCTTTTCCTGGCCCTCATGGGTCAGACCCTGCCCACAGGTAAGTCCCTCTTGCCTCCCTCTTTGGCTGCCACTGGTCCCATCCCCTGGTCCTGAGAACCCTTGTCCTCCAGATGGAGTGTCAGCAGGGCCTGTTGTCCCTCTTGAAAGCAGAGAGAAGTAAAAGCATCCCCAGCCTGGTGGTGTAGGCCTGTAGCCCCAGCTAGTCAGAAGGCTGAGACGGGAGAACCCAAGTTCAAGGGTTAAAAAGAGGACTGTGGTTATAGCTCAGTGGAAGAGCATTTGCCTTGCTGTCCTGCAGGAGGGCTAAGCTCAGTCCCAAAACTGAATCATGAAAGAGAAAAAAGAGCAAGCTGGATGGGAACCCACAGAAGCTGGAGATTCACGGAGCCAGGGCCATGTTGTGTGAGATAGGGTGGTGCACTGTGGGCAACATTGTGAGCTCCTGGGCTGTCCTTCCTGGCCTCACAGGACCCTCTTCCAACAAGGACAAGGGTGTCTCAGGTTCACTTCCAACCCACGTGAGGCCCCAAGGTGTCAGTGACTTGCCAAGCATTTAGCTCCTGTTAGCCAAGGAGCAAGGCCAGAAAATTCCAGTCCTTCTGAAGCATGGACGTACATGGTGGGGGAAGGCCTTGGACTTTTGAGTCAGGGGGTTACTTGATCTAAATTCACTTCTAGTGTGTAATGGGGACTTCCTTGCTTGGGAGAAGGTGCAGCGGAAGGCCTGAGCTCTGGGAAGAAAACACTTGGGGTAAGAATGGAAAATCTGGGGGGGCCTCATAGTGGAGGTGTGAGCTGGGTCAGCTCAGGAGGCTGAGGGGCTCCTGAGAGGCCCTGGGGCTCACTCCTGGCTTCCTTTTGTCCCTTTGTTTGCAAGGCTTTAGTAATATTAATATAAATAATATTTTCAAAACGTGCTTAGCAAAGCATTATATTATCTATATTCGTCACAAAGATTCAATTGGGCCATTATATTGTCAGTTAAGGGTTGAGACTGGGGCTAACCTCAGCTCTGTCTGAGGCTTTGTCCTAGGCTTGATCTCCTCGGTCAGAAGATGAGACTTTTCCAAGGCAAAGAAGACTGAGATTCGTGGTGATTGAGGCTCCAGTCCAAAGCTGACTGGACATCAGCTTGGTGTCCCTAGACCAGTTATTTGGCCTCCTCACTTCCATGAGGCTCTCTGGCACCCTGGGCCATTTCTTTATCTTGGCCACACAGAGTTCATAATGTGAATTTATTTTCAGTTATAAACATTTGAAATTCTATTTATATTTTTAAAAATCCTATTTAAAAATAACCTTCAATTGTATACTGAATGGGTCATCTTTACTGACAATGATGAGATGAGGGAGATGGCTCAGTGTGCAGAGGCACTCAGTGCCAGTCCAACAACCTGAGTGTGGACCCCGGGGCTCACACTGTGGAAGTAAAGTATAGAACTGATTCCCCGAGTTGTAGTAGTCTGGAATTCACAGATACTTGCCCCCCCACACACACACAACACACACACACACATAAAATTTTTTTGTTTTGTTTTGTTTTTCGAGACAGGGTTTCTCTGTAGCTTTGGAGCCTATCCTGGAACTCACTCTTGTAGACCAGGCTGACCTTGAACTCACAGAGATCTGCCTGCCTCTTCCTCCTAAGAGCTGGGATTAAAGGCGTGCGCCACCATTGCCCGGTGAAATGTTTTTTAAAAAGAGAAAGAAGGATGGCAGCAATGGAGGCGCATCCTTTAACCCAGCACGTGGGAGGCAGAGGCAGGCAGAGCTCTGTGAGTTCAAGGCCAGCCTGGTCTACAGAGCGAGTTCCAGGACAGCCTGGTCTACAGAGCGAGTTCCAGGACACTCAGGGCTACACAGAGAAACCCTGTCTCAAAAAAACCAAAAATAAGAAGAAAAGCGGTGTCTGGAGAGATGATTGAGCAGTGAAGAGCACTGGCTACTCTTCCAAAGGACCTGAGTTCAATTCCCAGCACCCACGTGGTGGCTCACGACCATCCGCGATCAGACCCCTGCGATTGCAAGGTATCTGATGCCTTCTTCCGACCTGGGAAAACATGCATGCGGTGTACAGACATACTTGCAGTCTCAAAACCTTCATAAATAATAAAATAAAAATAAAATCTCAAAAAAAAAAACCCAAACAGAATAAGACTACATGATGGGGAGTGTAACTCTGTTGGTAGAGTTTAAGCCCCCTCGACTCATTAACTGGCATGCTGTGTGCTATGGCATGGGGTGTGTGGATGCCTGCAACCCCAGTCCTCTGGAGGTGGAGGCAAGAGGATCCAGAGTTGAACGCCTCAAAATCAAACCAAAATGAAGTAAAAGAGATCTGATTCAACCGGGCAGTGGCAGTGCATGCCTTTAATCCCAGCACACGGGAGGTGGGCACCAAAGCTACAGAGAAATCTTGTCTCGGAAAAAAAAAAATCTGATTCAAATCCGGTAAAATGTTAACTATTTATTTAATTATATTATTGCTAGTTCATCCCTGTCTGTCGATTGATAGTCCATTCTTCCATCACACCACGGTGCTGGGACCAAACTCAGGGCTTCATGAGTTAAAGACAAGCACCCTACCTCTGAGTTTCATCTCTCCCTCCTTTTATTTTGGTCACATTAAGTTTTAGATTTCACATGTGCATGCATGTGTGTGGCAGTCGGAGGACAGCTTTCAGGGGTCATTTTTTTCCTCTTCTACCATGAGAGCTCCTAGGATTGAACTCAGCTTTGGCAACTGGCAACACATCTTTACTCGGTGAGCCATCTTGTCAGTTGCTCCTCCGCTCCCCTGCTTTAAACAATTTAGTTTAGAGATCAGTCTCATATACAGCTCACTCACCCACACTCCTGCCTCAGCTTCCCAAGTTCTGGAATTTCAGACGTGGGCAACTACAGCAGACTTAAATAGTTGTCCCGAGAAGGGAAGTTCCAAGTATACTGAAGCTTCCTCTGCTCTCCCTCCGGGTCCTTCCTCCCCAGAGGCACAGCTCTCTTCAGGCAGCAGAGCTTGGGACTATAAGCAGTTGTTTATGAAACTACTGCCCTTCCCACAGGACGGAGTTCCTCGAAAGTCCTGGCAATGATTTTCTCAATGTTATATACACAGCACCTGGCACAGGAAAGGACTCAGAAAGGATAGATGGGTAGACGGTGGGGAAGAACGATAGAGGATGGATGGATGATGATGAGGGAAAGGATGGCTGGATGCTTGGCTCAAGGGCTGTGGAGATGGCTGTGAGTCAGAATGCCTGTGCAGAAACATGAGGGCCTTAGTGCAACTTCTCAGCACCCATGTAGAACACTGCATGACTCTGAGTGCACCTGTCATCCCAGCACTGGGGAGGGCGGAGACAGGAGGATCTCTGGGGCTCTCTGGAGGCAGGACTAGCTCCAGGGCCGGTGAGAGACCCTATCCTAAGGGAGTAAGGTGACATGTGATAGAACAGGTCAGCTAATGTCCTCCTCTGGCTTCCATGCATGAATAGGCCTTCATATCTACACACCTGCACAGATACAAACACACATACCACATATACACTACATGTACAAATTCACACACACACACACACACACACACACACATACATACATACCAAAAAGAAAGAGAAAAGAAAGAAAGAAAAGTTTGATAGAAGGGAAATGAAATTAGTAAATTCAAGGTCAGAGGGTTGATTGAAGAGTATGACAGTGAACGACAATGGTACGAGACAGCATGGGATGACAGAAACCCAGAACTCCAACATTCAAGAAAGTTCCAGTCTGGAGGCACAAGCCAATGGAGCCAGCACAGACATTCCTCTCTCTTGCAGGCATAGCTGGCATCCCCTTCCCTTCCCTGGCTCCACCCATCACACTGCTGGCGGATGGGAGGCAGCAGATGCTGGTGGTCTGCTTGGTCCTCGATGCGGCACCCCCTGGCCTTGACAGCCCCATCTGGTTCTCAGCCGGCAACGGCACTGCACTAGACGCCTTCACCTACGGGCCCTCCCCAGCACCGGATGGCACCTGGACCAGCCTAGCCCAGCTCTCCTTGCCTTCTGAAGAGCTGGAAGCCTGGGAGCCCTTGGTCTGCCATGCCAGGCCTGGGGCTGGGGGCCAGAACCGGAGCACACTCCCCCTCCATCTGTCAGGTAGGACCCTGTCCCTGTCCATGTCCTGGGGCCAGGACACAGTGGGGGAGGAAGGTAGGTTCCAGGCATGAGGCATGAAGGACATGTGGACCCTGGCTTCTGGTAGAGTGGTTTTGAGGCTATCATTCCTGGGACTGACAGCTGGGATATATGGTTCAGGTTTCCTCTTAAACATGTAATCCGGGCTGGAGAGATGGCTCAGAGGTTAAGAGCACTAGCTATTCTTCCAGAGGTCCTGAGTTCAATTCCCAGCAAACACATGGTGCCTCCTAGGTACCTATAATGAGATCTGGTGCCCTCTTCTGGCATACAGGCATGCAGAACGCTGTATACATAATAAATAAATAAATAAATAAATAAATAAATAAATAAATAAATAAATAAATAAATAAATAAGTAAATAAATCTAAAAAAAAATGTAATCCCAGAATTTGAGAAGTAGAGACAGGAAAATCAAGGCTATCCTTGACTACAAGTGAGTTTGGGTTCCATGAAACTTTTAAAAAACCAAAATAAAAGCAAATCCAAGCTCAGATGTGTGATTGCTAAGAGATATTAATAACTTTTAATGGCTTATTCATAGGTACATATATACATCAGTTTTTTTTGTTGTTGTTTTTTGAGACAGGGTTTCCCTGTAGCTTTGGAGCCTGTCCTGGAACTAGCTCTTGTAGACCAGGCTGGCCTTGAACTCACAGAGATCTGCCTGCCTCTGCCTCCCAAGTGCTGGGATTAAAGGCGTGCACCACCACTGCCCGGCCCACATATGTTTTATATAAACAGTTCATATACACATAAACAAACCCTGAAAGACCAAACACTAATTAAAGAATAAACCCCATCACCAGGCAGTGGTGGTGCATGCATTTAATTTCAGCATTTGGGAGGGAGAGACAGGCGGATCTCTGTGAGTTTGAGACCAGCCTGGTCTACAGAGTGAGTTCTAGGACAAGCAGGGCTACACAGAGAAACCCTGTCATGAAAATAAATAAATAAACAAACCCTTATCCCTTACCAAATTTATTGTATACCAAGCACTGTCCTAAGTGCTTCATTTTAAATTTTTTAAAAGATTATTATGTTGAAGTGTGTGCGCGCGTGCATGTGAGTGCTTGACAATAATAATTGGATTTCTCTGGAGCTGGAGTTATAGGCAATTAGTAGCCTCATGACAAACAAGGGTGGGAACCGAACTCTGGTCTTCCGGAAAAGCAATATTGTTGTTGTTTTGTTTGTTTGTTGTTGCTTTTTGGATTTCTTTTGTTTTGTTTTGTTTTTTGAAACAAGACTTCTCTGTGTAGCCCTAGCTGTCCTGGAACTCACTTTATTGACCAGGCTGGCCTTGAACTCACAGTGATCCGCCTGCCTCTGCCCCCGAGTGCTGGGATTAAAGGGTGCACTGCCGTTACTGCCTGTGTTTTGAGTCAGGGTTTCCCCGTGTATCTCCAGCTGTCCTGGAACTCACTCCGTAGACTAGGCTGGCCTCCGACTCACAGAGATTCGCCTGCCTCTACCTCCATAGTGCTGGGATTAAAGGCGTGAGCCACCACAGCTTGGCTACAATCTGCATTTTTAACTGCCCCAATACCTACTGTTTTTGAAGACTTGTCCTATTGTCTTCATATTAGAGGCATGGGGAGGTCACACCACTAAGTCAGCCTTCATTATACTGACCCAGAAACTGACTTCTTCGAGCACCTACACACCCAGGCCAATTCAGGTGTCATGCCTTAGGTACTGTCCACTTTTTTTTTTTAATTTATTTATTATGTATACAGTGTGCTTGCTGGCCAGAAGAGGGCACCAGATCTCATTACAGATGGTTGTGAGCCATCATGTGGTTGCTGGGAATTGAACTCAGGACCTCTGGAAGAGCAGTCAGTTCTCTTGAAGAGACCCCCGGTAAGGGGAGACCCTCCAGCAGACGCTCCCCACCAAGAGAAGACTCCAGTCGACTTCGGCTGCACAAGCAAGAGGCGTTTATTAGTTGGTTACACAGGCCTGCGGATGCTGCAGCAATCGGGTTGCTGAGCATGCCGGGCTTAGAGAACAAAGTAGTTTATATAGGATTTTGGAGCAGGCAGC
>PVIU01033555.1:0-12278 GCA_004026605.1 Ondatra zibethicus
CAGCAGACCCAGTGCTCCTACTACAGCAGACCCGGTGCTCCTACTACAGCAGACCCAGTGCTCCTACTACAGCAGACCCAGTGCTCCTACTACAGCAGACCCGGTGCTCCTACTACAGCAGACCCAGTGCTCCTACTACAGCAGACCCGGTGCTCCTACTACAGCAGACCCGGTGCTCCTTCAGCAGACCCGGTGCTCCTTCAGCAGACCCAGTGCTCCTACAGCAAACCAGGTGCTCCAGGGGGTGGTGAAGGTGAACTCCCAGAAGCTTGTGGAGCAGCAGGCCTAGCATGGGCCATGGTGAGACAAGAGACCCCATCTCATGAGAACCAGCACCCATGGTGGTCCACTGACCAACACAATTGCATTTGAAACTACAATTACGATAATAAATAAAATATCAATTAAAAAGACATTTATTAAAGAAGGAAACACTGTCGTTTCTGGCATGATAGCTGAACATGAAAAATTGAATAAAAGGACTTGTAAAAGCAAAAAGAAGCAGAATTGGGCAGAGGGACAATTGGAGAGGTTTTGGTGACAGAATGCAATGTCTCAGAGAGTAAGAGCAATCAAAAGGCCTACTGTCCAGCACATTGACAATAGTCACAAAGTACTGTATACTTGAAAATCACTGAGTGATTTCTTTCCCTAGGTCCCTAGGGATCTAGTCTCAGATTCTTAGCCAAGCAGTGTAATGTATTCCATCTTGTGAAGTAGGCCTTAAGTCAAATCAGACATGGGTTGGTTACTCCCACAAGCTTTGTGCCAACATCGCACTAACCTATCTTGTAGGACATCATTGCAGATCAAAAGGTTTGGGCCTACATTGGCATTTATGTTTCTCTGCTTCTCTTTTGATAGCATGCCAAATACCTTCCTGCACCAAAGACACTAGAACATAGGGGAGAAGGCTTTATAGGCTTCAGTTCAACTTCTCTATGTTCAATGAGGAAGTACATCAGGGTGTTCCACCATCTGCTCAGTCCCCTGGAGATGGGGACAGGGAGTGAGGAGAGGCCAGCACACAAGTCTGCTACAGAGCTCCGCATGCAGCTGGGGGCTTAGACTTGGAGGAATGGAGGGAGAGGTGATCTGCAATTAGCCTACCTGCTTCACTGGCCAGAGAGACTGAATAGATTTTTAAGAATTTTCACCATAAAGAGAATTAAATATGTGAAGTAATCCATGTATTGAGTAGCTAAATATAGCCATTCTGCAATATATGTGCACATATATATATATATATATATCTGTTACATGCCACAAATATATATGTTTTTCAACTGTTAACTAGAACAGTTTATTTTAAAGACTCTTAGCTCTAAGAGTAGGCAAGTGCTCTACCACTGGACTGCATCCCCAGTCACAAGATAAGGATATCTTCCTTTTTATCAGATGTTTATGCTCCTCATACAGTCAAATACTATAAATATTTTAGTAGAACAACTTTCGTACCTACTATAAGTATTTATATATTGATACTGATTTTGTTTTTGTTTTCAAGATAGGCTTTCTCTATGTAGCACTGGCTGTCCTAGGACATGCTCTGTAGACCAGGCTGGCCTCAAACTCAGGGATCTGCTTGTCTCTGCCTCCCAAAGCTAGGATTATATGTATATATTAAATGTAATTTTTACTAGAACAAGAATGTAACTCCTAAGCCAAGTGGTGGTGGCGCACACCTTTAATCCCAGCATTCAGGAGGCAGAAGCAGTTGGATTTTTGTGAGTTCGAGGCCAGCCTGGTCTACAAGAGCGAGTTCCAGCACATCTAGGGCTGTTACAGGTTTAGAGAAACCCTGTCTCAAAAAACAAAAAAAGGAAGAAAGGAAGGAAGGAAGGAGATATGATTTCATGCACTGAAATTCTGCTGTTGTCTTTGCTCTATGTCCAGTTCCGATGTCTTCGTACTTCCCTTTTTCTAGAAGAACAATGGTTAAGGGTTCTGACTCTCCAATCAAATTATTTGGCTCATATTCCAACTCTGGTCTTCATGATTTATGTATGCCCAAGTCCTCCATGACCTAGGTTCCTCAATTGAGAAACTGGGTGAAAAATATTTACTTAAGAGGGTCATATGATAATTAAACAACTGAACATACACATAGAAAGTCTGGCTTATGTAAACACTCAGTAAATACACTTAACCATTACTTGATTGTTTCTTTCTCCCTAGTGGGTATGCTATGACTGCATACAGACAGGTTCCAATATCCTGCGTGGAGAAACTGCAGTGCACAGCCTAGACGGTGATGAGGGTACATCCATCCTTGTGATAGCATGAATGGATCCTCTTGTTACCAACCAAGAACTAAATCACTTTGCTATCTCCATTCCTTTCTTTATGAACTTTTCCCCTACATTCCTATGACATAAGATAATCTCTTCAGTTAAACTGGATTCAGAGTTCCTCCAAATAAATAATTTACTACTTCAAAACTTAGAAGACATAGTTTGGGTATAGAATAACAGAAAAAACAAAGAGTTGGAAGGGGTTTTTATTAAGTTGGAACTTTTAATTGTTGAAAAAAAGTAAAAACAAAAAGATGTCCTATTTTAAAAATTATTTAGGCATTTTATTCCATATAAATGTACTCAGTTTTGTTATATCTGCTTTATAATTCAATGCTGTTTTTGTCTTAGACAATATATGATACCATTAGATAGATGGTAGAGAAGATACCATTAGCTAATCAGTTCTTATAGTCTTTAAACATATTAATGCAGTGTTAACTGACCCTAAAACATCTTCTATGTCTCACTGATTACCCAGCTACCATGATTTAAGCCCACTGCCTACACTACCATTCATAGACCGTCTATTAAACCAGAGTCTATGCCTCTAGCCTCTCCTTACCAATCAGATTCTGCAAGCCCCATCACTGATCTGTTGAATCATGTCCCTACTCCTCTTGTGACTGCCATTCCTACACAGCCAGTACTAGATGCCTTAACATCGATTTCAAGATCATACACTACAAGAGTTCATATGTGCTCGTATTTCATCTGGCTGGAATTACACACACACACACACACACACACACACACAAACACTTTCTACACAAACAGTGGTCTTATTTTGCCTCAACAGAAGGTTTGTAGTTTGATCCAGAGTGGCAGTGCACACCTGTAATCCCAACACTAGAGAGACAAGGGAGGGAACATCACTGTAATTTTGTGGTCAGCTTGGCCTGTCTTGTTATTTTAAAAGAAAGAAAGTCTTTAGGTTGAATTCATTGACTGCGATCCTCTAGCAGTCACAAATGACAGCCTTCGACTGGGATGCACACCTAGCCATAAACCTAAGAGTAAAGAGGTTGTCAGTTCTCCCAAATGAACCCCCTTGTTGCAGAAATACTCCACACCCACTTCCAAGAGCTACAACCTGTTGATGATTATCGCTCAAAGGGAACTGGGGCAATACTGATTACTCGGCCGCTCAAGCTGGCCTTTAACTGCTGGGATCCAACCTTGAACTTTCTCTACTTTGTGTCTCTAGTTTTGATTTTTTGCATCATAAACCAGATCCGGGTACACCTTCCACAATTGCTAATTACCAAATTTTCTAGTAATCTCACAGCAAAATTACTAGTGTCAAATATGCTCCCTTGTAAGGTTAAGATCTTTCTTCAGTGTCTACCTTCTAGGCTTTTGATTTCCATCTTAGGCTCAGCCATTACCAGCAATAATGACGCAAAACAACTAATTGCTCCCATCAAAACAGCTCAGAATGTACCATCTTGTTGCCAGTGTTTACCTTGTATGTTAGTGGAGTTGGCTTCTTGATGTTAGAAGCTTCAATCCTATACTACTACATGAAGCAGCTTCCTAGTCCCCACAGATAAGCTGTAACCATAAGCGAATCCTTCCAGAGACTAAGGAAGCCATTCTTATTTCTAGATTATAAGTACCTGAACTGAGTCCTGAAGATCAGGACTATTTTTCTCCAGTTCTAGTAGTACTCTTGGAAAATTTTTAATCAGAATAATAGTTGGTCATACCTAAGACGCCAGATAACAAGCAGGTCTAAATCACTACTTATGAAAGTGCAGAGAAGAAGGGACTGTGACGTGCTCAGTCCCAGCCGATGCACCTGCAGTGAACCCCCGCCTGCACCTAAGGCTCAAGGGAAACAATAGAAGCTCGGGAAGAATACGGTCAGCCAAAAGTTCGAGACAGCTGTGGTGAGGCGGTGTTTGCTGTATGAGACAGGGAAGCTGCACCCATGAACTCTGAACTATGACTGCCTGAGCACAGTGGCCACACCAGCTGGCACGCCAGTGTGGCCAGGGGAAATTCCATATGGATGAAGAGCTAGAGGTAAGCAAGGCCTGATGAGAGAGCAAGAATCGGTTTCCTCCAGGAAGGAGCTCCCACGTAGGTTGTTCAGTTCCAAGTGGTCAGCCCTGGACATGTGCACATGCGATCAACTCTAAGTGGATTCAGGAGGTTATATACATACGTGTGTGTTCAAAATAATTAAATAATAGACCATATGCAGATATGCATATATATGCAACAAAAAGTAATTAAAAACAGATCATGAATTTAAGCCGGGCGGAGGTGGCACACGCCTTTAATCCCAGCACTCGGGAGGCAGAGGCAGGTGGATCTCTGTGAGTTCGAGACCAGCCTGGTCTACAAGAGCTAGTTCCAGGACTGGCTCCAAAGCTGCAGAGAAACCCTGGCTCGAAAAACCAAAAAAAAAAAAAAGTATAATTAATTAAAAACAGATCATGAATTTGGGAGAGGGATGCAGGAGGAGTTGGGGCAAGGAAAGGGAAGGACAGGAGTGGTACAGAAACAGTGCCCATCTATGCAGCTCTCAAAAAAATTAAACTATTAAATTTTCAGAAAACTCAGGCTGGGTGGGCACATGCAGGGTCTCAGAAGCATGGCTTCCTGTCCTTACCCTTCACTCCTATCACAACCATCTCATCACCTCTGTCCTCTCGCCAGACAGTGTCCTAGTCTCTCAGCAGCTCTTTCAGACCCGCAGGGAAAGGCCTGAAAGAAATTCACCTGAGCCACTGAGAATTCCGTCTGCAGGTCTATGGTCTTTCAATTAAAAGTTGAAAAGCCAAGTTGCCACGTTGGGTAACGGTCTAAAAACCAGCAGCCGGGTGAGGCGTATAACCGCCTCGAACAGTACGTCCTTATGGTCACAGAACCAGGCTCTGTGAAGAACAATAAGGAATTTAACCGCTTTACCCATTCTTAATCTTCTCGGAACTTTCCAGAACACCCTCCCCTCCACTATTACCCCCCCCCATAAAAAAAACCTGGGTCCAGGGATCTGTGACTCCTGGTCATGGGTGAGAGGTTGGAGCGCGGCACACACCAGCTGCACTTAAGTCAACACAAGGGCACAATGCAGGCTGTTGGAAGCACTAACTAGATATTTATTATCAGACAGTCTTACCTAAGTGTTATTCTTCTGCACTTTGTGGCAAAGAGACGAAACCTCCAGAGTGTAAGAAGCCATTCTCTGGATGTGAAAAGGCTTGCATTAGGATGTACTTCTGTGGGCACTTTTTAAGGGGGAGAGACATCCAACAAAATCCACACAATAAATCAAAGTGTAAAGTATAATATGAGAAGAAACTCCCGAATGCTGCCGTGTACAGTAACCAACACTGACATCTGTTGGCTGAAAATGTACTGAATCCTCATGGTCTAGTCTGCTCCCTCCTTCTCTGAGGCCAGTGAACAGCTGCTTCAGAATGAAGCAATAGCCTGACCATCTAAGACACGGCCTGGTCTTCGTTATCAATCCATCACAAACATCTAAGATGAGGCGCGTCCTTCACTCTTAATCCATCACAAACTCACAGCATTGAAATGCAAATAAATAAGATGGAAGCTTGCACTAGTGTGAGCCGCCTCCTCAGGTGAACACTCCCTGCCTTTCACACTGCTTGCCACTGTCTCCTCCGGTCTCACCTTCAACCCCCATTCTTGATTCAGGTCATTAGATGTTTTTCTCTTCTTTGCAATCCTAGACTTCTGTTTCTCTTCTGTCACTTAGCTGGCGAGCTACAGACTCCACAGATCTAGCACTCAGTACCTAAGTAATTCTTAATCTCCTACACAGTGAGACTCACAAACTGAAACCCTCTGTCATTTCTCCCAGTCAGTATCTCTTGTTTCAAAGACTTGGCCTAAGAATGGCTTCTTCAGTCCCTTCTGCATTATGTTGATTGTATAACCCTCTCACTACCCAAAGCTTAAACGTTCCGGAAACTAGAGAATCATCTCCCATCTCCCCTTTCTTCTACCAAATGGACTGTCGCCCACCCAGATTCATCACTGGTGTTGTGGCTGGTTCCTAACGCTATTCCAAACACACCCTTCCAATCAATGTGAATAGCAAGAGGCTGGTCTCTGATCCCCTACATGGATGTAGACGACAGGCAGTCGTTTCTCTCTCTCCCATGGCTCCCTTATTACCTATTGCTGATGACTCCCCAGTCCCTGTCTGTAGTTCAGTCCTCCCCCTACTTTAGATCAGACAACTATTAGCCATTCTCACTTGGCTATGCCCCAAGGACCTGAAAATCCATACACTCCAATCCAAATTTCTGTTCTCAGATAGGTGTGGTGGTATACACCTGTAATCCCAGCACTTGGAGGGATAGAGAACCCTATCAGGAGTTCAAATCCAACCATGCCTACAGACAAACTAGAAACCAGCCTGGGCCGTATAAAACCCTGACTCCAAAAACTTCTATTCTTCCCCCATCTCCTCCACACCTGGCTCCAACTCTCTTCCTTATCTATGTAAATTAAAAGACAGGTGACCCAAGAGTCAGTCACAGCTGCTATTTGTCCCTCAGCCAGTATATCTAATCAATCATAAAATGGGTCCTGGATGATAATTTATTTCATTCCACTCTCGCCTACCCAGTTGCAGCAGAGCCTGGTCTCTGGCCACCAAAAATTTATATCCCTCTTCTCTAATGTGGAATTGACAGACAGGCACTGTCACGGCTGTCCAGACAGGAACTCTATTTCCAGGTCCCTAGTTCCTGGGATGGAGGTAGACAACAGCCCTTCCCTTGTGGAATGTCTACAGATGCTGCTTATGTTGCTTAGCGTCACAAAACTCGTGACTTTCCTCAGCCTCATTCTCCATCACAGACTCACTAAAGGAGAGGACTCTTTAGCCTGAGAGGACCACGGGGCCATGAGGTAGAAGGAGCCTGGATTTGTGAACGAGAACTTGGAAGACAGAGAATTCTGGGCTTATCCATTACAAACTATAACGCACTAGTTCAGGCCATCACTGTCTCCCACTCCCAGTATTGCAGGTAGCTCCTAGCTGGTGTTCATACATATGGGTCTTGTCTATGTCTTACCCCAATTTTAGTTCTATGAAGAGAGTGGCTGCTCTGTCTTGTTCACAGTACACCCCAACACATAGTATACACATATGTACACACACACACACACACACACTCACACAGTGGGCTTGAGCCCTCCTTCCATCCTCACTAATGATATTCTGCTAAATCCCACCTCTCCCATTCTTTCCTACCAAGCCCTCCCTTCCTTCACATTGCTTATGGAGTATCTCCTCCCGTACATGTTCCATGACCTCATCTGGTTTGTCTAACACTTAGTGATCCTACCTTACCCTATTTCTTACCTTGTTGGAGCCTTCTCTACTTGCATTGTGTCTAATGTGTTTTCTGTCCCAATTTCCTCACTGTATGACAGACTTCTTGAGGGAAGATTTACAGATCATATTCTCCCCCTACCCTCCCTGGGAGGTATGTGTTTGTGAGGAGGGATGTACACATATAGGTATAGGTATGCACGCACACATGTACTCATGTATGTCTTCAGAGACCAGAGGTCAACCTTGGGCATTGTTCCTTAGAACAATCTTGTACTTAGTTTTTGCTGTTGTTAGATCTATTTTCTTTTAATTTATTGGTATGAGAGTTTGCCTGGATGGATGATATGCACCTCCTGTGTGCCAGGTGCCTGTGGAAGTCAGAAGAAGGCATCCTATCTATCCCCTGGAACTAGGATTATGGATGGTTGTGAGCTACCATTTGGGTGCTGGAAAACAAACCCAGGTCCTCTGTAAGAGTGACAAGTTCTCTTAACAATTGAGCTCCAGCAACCGTTTTGTGTGTGTGTGTGTGTGTGTGTGTGTGTGTGTGTGTGTGTGTGTGTGTGTGTGTGTGTGCGCGTGCTTTGGTTTTTATTTTTTCGGTTGGATCCTGTTGTTGTTGTTGTTGTTTGAGACAAGATCTCTCACTGGGACCTATGGCTTACCATTTAGGCTAGGCTGATTGGCCAGTGAACCCAAGGTATTCTTTTGTCTCTTCTTTGTCTAAATTAGGGGTATTCCACCAAATGTTCCACCAAGTCCAGCATTTTGCATGGGTGCTACAGATTGAATTCAGGTCCTCGCGCTTACTCCACAAGCACTTTATAGGCCGAACTATCTCCTTGGCTTCCACAGATCATTCGAAGCTCTTCCTTGAGTGCTATTCAATGAATTCAGTAATGTGTTTTGTATAATACTCTAACATCTGGACTGCCTCTGGACCCAATGTTTGTTTTTTTCAGTATGTCTCAGTTTGAGAGACTTTAGTGTCAATAATGCATAAGCCAAAAATGGAGAACATAGCACTTAGAAAGAAAGCTATCTTTGAATTACATCCTTCTATTTAAATATTGTATTTGAAATTTTTATTCCATTCATTTTTTTATCATGAGCACTATTGGGTCATAATAAAAAAATTAGAGGACAACTTACAGAAATCCTTTCTGTCCTTCCACCATATGGATTGAACTCAGGCTGTGTGTGGGATTGGCAGGAAGAGGCTTGACTGCTGAGCCATCTCACTAGCCCCTTATAGTACATCTTCTATGGCTACATAGTTTTTCTTAGAAAGAAACAGAATCCTACAGCTTGAAATAAGCAATTAGGTAATTACTATTAATAACAATTTAATGTGTGTTAAATCAGTGTCTGGCACACAGGAAATAAACATCTAATTTAATCCCAACAACAACCCTATAAATTGTCCATCTTGCTGTTCTGAATTTTATCTACTTCTCTGAGCTTCCGTTCTTACCATCACTTAGGATGGGAATACTGCCAAGGTCTTGCAAACACAGTGGGTCTGGTGAGCTTCTCAGAATACAGCTGAAGAGGAGGCTCTGGAGGATCAACTTCAGGGCAGACGCACCTACCTTCCCTGTGTGCTGGGAGCTTCCAGGGAAATTCTCTTCCTGATGCATCCATTACCAACTCCATATGCTCGGCTCACCACGCAGCCTGTTCATCGGTGTCTGGCCTTGAGCCTGCCCGTGTGCCATGTGCTACCTTAACCAGAAGGATATGTATCCAACATCCCTGGGATACTGACCCCAAGAACACCCTGGAATCAAGATCTCTCCAAGAGGCTCGACCAGGATCTCTAGCTAATTTGTCAAGGCTTTCAAACATGCCTCGCCCTGCTTTTGGAAAATTATTTTTCATTTATGCGCTGTACATTATTACTTCATGGGCAGACATCATCAATATAGTGCTGCACAAAAATAATTGATTAGTCATGAGTGACAGACTAATTGGCACTACCCTGGTTATTCAGCTATTTTTATGCATTATAATTACCAGCTTCAGCACACCAGACAGAATTTAATGTTCTTGAAAATTAAGATTATTGAAGGACTTTAACCAGAAGAATGCAATGTTCTTACATTAAAAGCTTGTCAAACACTAGGAGAGTCTCCTATTGTTGGGTATTTATCAACATTTTGTTTTAGCCATTTCAAATCCCTTTATCAAGTTGCGGAGCCTGAGAGCCAGTAGACTATGACAATTCAACAACTGAATTCTAGTGAGTGTATATTCTGCATTAGCACTTTCGTTAGTATCATTGCATGTTTAATGCTGGCTTGGAGCCTGGACTATTTTGCCTACTAACCTGTATTACTATTGCTATAAATTTCTTGAGAGTAAACAGATATTTACATATGACCCTAATAAGTGCCTGGTGCACCATAGCTGCTTGAAATATAGTAAACAAACAGAACCATGTAAAGTGGCAACAATCCCCAAAACTCCTTCTTCTCTGCCCTGCGGCCTAGCTGTGTTACAGAACAGAGGCCCTCCCAGGAAGAGATGGCACAGAGCTCAATGTGGCTCATAAACTAAGGTCATCCTTAGTTTATTGCTAGGGCAATAGGACCATTAAAGGATATCTTTAGGGTGCCGGGACACGAGCGGATCAGGATTGACCCAGCGACCAGATCCAGAGCCAGCGATCTCCACCGGAACAGGTACAAGGGAGTAACCGCAGAGCTAGTGAGCCAGAGCCAGAGACTGCTGAGGGTCCAGGTGTGAATCTGGGACCTTCAAGGGAGTGGACGTGGGCCAACACCCCCACGGGTCTGGGAGAGAGTCTAGGACACCCCCCACCCCCACCAGGAACTAGGCCGGAGCCAGGACCTCCATCAGTCTGGGCATGAGTGAGGCTGGGTCCTCCGAGGGAATAAGCAGGAACCAGAGATCTCGACGGGGCCAGGCGCAAATCTGGAACCTCAGAGAGAGTAGGCCTGGGCCAGGTCCCCGGTGGGTTAGGGCTTTGGTTTGGGACATCAAAGGGAAGAGGCAGGAACCTGTAACCCTTGTGGGTCCCAGCGTGAGTCTGAGACCTCTGAGGAAGCAAGCAGGTCCCCTGCAGGTTTGGGCAGAACCTCCCAGGCAGGAGACCAGAACCAGAAACCTTTCCAGGCCCACCTCCAACCCAGGGACTCCTGGAGGAGGGAACCCAGACTAGGATTTACAGATACAGGTCAAAGCCGGTAACCTAAACCAAGGTTGCCCTGAGGCAAGGAACTCTACCTTGGGCAACAAATTCCACAGGAGTGGAATTGAACGAGACTCCTAGGACAGAGAGAGTTGTGGAAACAAGCTCCACCTGGAGCAGAAGCCAGGAGCAAACCCAGCCCTGAGAGCCAACCCAGTCCTGGGACACTGATTGAGCCAACGACCTGACTCAGAGTCCGCGACCTCCACCGGAACCGGAGTGGGAATGAACCAGTTACCTAAGACAAAGAGAGAACAGGCTCCACCAGGGGCAGAAGCCAGGAGCAAACCCAGTCCCGGGACATGAACGGATCAGGGTTGAACCAGTGACGAGATCCAGAATCAGCGATCACCACCAGAACAGGTCTAACTCCAAGCCAGGAACTTCTGCAAGAGGAGATCCAGACCAAGATTTACAGAAACAGACTAAAGCCAGCAGCCTAGACCAAAATAGGCTTGAGACAGCAAACTCCAAGGGTCCAGATCAAAACACAGGAGCACTGAGCTACCTCCAGGAACAGGAATAACCAACGGGGTAACTAGAACTGTGACACTGACTGTACCACTAGGAAAACCATCTTAGCTTTTGATCTACTGGCACCTAGGAGATTATTCAACAGAATCTCAGACAGCACCAACCACACCTATTAGAGGAAAAGGTGAGTAGAAAAGGTAAGATCACAAGTTACACTAAAAAGAGCAACACAATACCAGCGAAACCCAAAGACCCTAAAAAAGTAAGACCTGAGCAACTAAATATGGAAGACCCAGAAGAAAATGATCTAAAAAATAACCACAAGAGAATATCTGAAATTATTAAAGATGAATTGAGAAATTACCTTAAAGAAATGGAAGAAAAAACAAACAAAAAATTAGAAGCTATCAGCAAATCACTTAAAGAAAACCAAGAAAAAGAACTCAAACATATAGCAGAAACTATTCAGGTCTTGAAAACTGAGATAGAAAAAATAAAGAAAGCACAAGCTGAAGGAATTATAGAAACAGAAATCATGAGGAAGAGAACAGGAACCACAAATGCAAGTACGAACAACAGAATACAAGAAATGGAAGAGAGAATCTCAAGTGCGGAAGATAAAATAGAGGAAATAGACTCATCAGTTAAAGAAAATATTAAATCTAACAAAAGCTTAACTCAAAATATCCATGAGATATGGGACAACATAAAAAGGCCAAATCTTAGAATAATAGGTATAGAAGAAGAAGAAAGTCAACTCAAAGGCACGGAAAATTTATTTAACAAAATCATAGAAGAAAACTTTCCCTACCTAAAGAAAGATATGCCTATGAAGATACAAGAAGCTTACAGAACACCAAATAGACTGGATCCAAAAAAAAGTCCTCTCGCCACATAATAATCAAAACACTAAACATACAGAGTAAAGAAAGAATATTAAGAGCTGCAAAGGAAAAAGGACAAGTAA
>PVIU01033556.1:0-12287 GCA_004026605.1 Ondatra zibethicus
ACACAAGGGAAACAGCTGAGTTCAAGTGAAGACTAAAAAAGAACCTTAACAAATCAGTGTTTTAGAATTCCAACGGGAAAGGATGATGAGATATTCTAAAAAAATTATAAGTCTCTCTGTTTTAGTAAGTCACATGCATAAATTCAACACCCTGTGTACAGGAGAGTACAAGTCATCCTTCCTATATTATGTTACTTAAATTCCACACTTTATACAATACAATTCAGTAGAGTAAATTTTACAAATAACTCCCTTGCTTGTTTTGAAGGTCTCTTCTGATGAGATTTGGGGCTTTGAGATTTCCTGGAAATACATCAAAGGTTTCCATTTACTGTTTTAATGGACAACAAGAAAGAAAAGCCCATGAAGAAGAAAGCAATGGGTTTGGAGTCTTTATGTTCTATAAGCTTCAAGTGTAGACAGTGAAATGCACACACTTGTTCTACAGTAGGATGTTTAGAGTGCACTCTAGCAAGATGGGGCAAGAAGCTTACATGGTGCTCTAAAAACCCTAGCATAATACTGTCTTTCCACCCTTACATGTAATTTTAGGGCTACTAGTGTCATTATTTGATTTTAGTAACTGGTAAATGGTATTTAAATCCCCTAATGTGGATTACTAATAAAAATTTATCAGAATGTGAGGTGCCTAACTATTCAAGGGCACAGGAACTCCTTTGTTTGTAAAAATCATTTTGTCACACAAGACTTAAATAGAAATCTGGTTAACAAATCATTATAAAATCATGTTAAAACCAATGATAAAACTGTGTAAGTTTAACATCTTTTCAAATTCTCCGATTGCTGAACTTAAAAAAGCATTGGTTTTGAAGCAGATACATACTTTTAATAATTGGTAACATTTTATTATTTATTTGATTAAAATATAATTACATAGTTTCCCCTTTCTTCATTCCAAAATATCATACATGTCCTCCTTGCTCTCTTTCAGATTCCTGGCCTCTTTTCTATTGTTTTTGTATACATATATTCTAAATAGATAAGTACAATGCCAAGTCTCTTTAAAGTACCACAAAGCTAAAGAGCTCAAGAATATATCCCTAATATCAAAACCCAAAACAAAATCAAATAGAATAAACACTCTCAAAATGGTACCTCCCTAACATAAGAACAGTGGTCTCACAGATATTTTTATTTTTCAGACTTTTAGTCACATGATATCTGTTCTCTGCTGCTGACTTCTGTAACATTTTGTTCATTTCCCTTGTAGCAGTTAAAAGACTTGGCTTCTGTTTAATACAACAATGTCAGTACCTTCATCCTGGACTCATTGTCTTTGCTCATAAATGGTACTATTGACAATACCTACTCTTTCAGTTTGCATTTTTCTCACTCAATTTTCCTCATTAATCTTCCCAGAATTCTATTTTATGCATCCTGTTCTGTAGGTATCGCTGCATACTATCTTTAAGCATGTGTCTCTTAACTGGTGGGACTTGAAGTTAACTTTTAATTCTGAGCAATCTACTAAATGAAAGTGTGCACCAAGAAATAAAAAAGAAGTAAAACATTTTTTCTCTTTTCTTTTTCATTCTCCTCTACTCTTTAAAAAAAAAAGAGGGTTCAAGAAATTTGTTACTGAGATATATTGAAAGGTAATTAGCTTTTTTGGACATGGAAATGAAGGGATTCTATTTGCAATTGAGGCAAATTTTAGAATTCAGAAAGAAGTCGGTTCTATTGTGTAGCTATTATTCTTTTCTTCCTCTTTTAAGCTTTCCTGACATCCCTCTACAAATTTAGCTTTGTAATTACTGCAAAATTAAATGATCTCATTGTTGACAATATTTCACTCACATTTTTATCTAGATACTTAAAGAATAGCTTGGATGTTAGAATATAATTTAAGGCAAAAGGAATCCATTTAGTAATTGCCATTTATAATCTGTATTTTTAGCATCTCTACTTAAGTGAGTTTTTTGTATGTGAAAGAAAGAGAAATATTACACAAAAGATTTGCAGGTGTGTGTAGGTGTGTGCGTGTGTGTGTGTGTGTGTGTGTGTGTTACTATATAAATACAGGATACATGTTGATGTTTCTTAATTTAGTTTCCAACAATTTTGAGTAGATCAAGTTACACAATAGAAATTTAAAAGAATGACTTTTATTGTTGAAATTGACATCTGTAATTATATATTTCCCTACGTAAAATGGCATTGAATTGTACACTAGTGTAAATATACATTTATACATATACCGGCATGAATATTTTCATTGCCTTGTTTAGAACTGATTATTTCGAATATGGCTTGAGATCCTTTCAATGTGATAATGACATAGTCATTCTGAAAGGGACATTGAACTGATGTAAATAAATCAGTTATTTCAGTTCCATAGGATTTCAGAATAAAAAATTGGGCTTTTTCAGGGTCTAAATGATTAAATTAAGAACGTAAACTCAGCGGATAAGAAAGAAAAAGCTATATTGGATGAAAAGTTTATACATTTGCTGAAATTTACCACTGGGTGGCAATAGTTACCCACTTTTATTTCTATGTTAGTTTTTTACAATTCAAAATCTGTAATAGGAGGAAATGAACTTTCTGGGCCTCAAGGTTATTTGTGGGTCCCTAAGAAACAGAAAAGTCCTTTCTTTTCAATGTATTCCAGTTTCTTTGTTTCCAACACAGAATAGACTCTGCTGTTTTTTTCCTGAGAACTGTTCTCAATCCATTAATTGATCATTGCACACAGGGGTAGGCAATAGAGAATTAGCACTGAATGCAGAAGTAAAAAAAAGACTGAGCATCAGTAAGGAGCTCTAGATAATAACAACATGGCCTCATGTCAGAATGCTAGACTTGGAACTGAAATCTTCAGACATAAACAGCAATCACTTCTGGATCAGTCAGTTCAATAATCAGATGCTGATTAGTGTTCAAAACCATTTGATAGAATAAATTGGGTTGAAAATTAAGAATGTATTGCTCAAAACAGTCACAGTGCAATAAGCCTTTAGCCTTACTCTTACACAACTTCTTCTACTGATCAGACTGACCCTGTATGAACAGACTGAGGGAAGTTGGAATTTACCAGAGTCCTCTCTCACATACTGTGCTGGCTTTCAGTGCTAGCCAGGAATCAAAAGGGTTTTCTGTAGCTTCCCTGTAGACAGCTTACCAGCTTTAGGATATCCAATATTTTGACTTTCACTTACAAAAATTCCTGCCTCTGCATCAAAAAGATTAAATGGAGACGACATAAAAGCCCCCTCTGCAGACAGTCCAGACTGTAAAGCTTTCCACTGCTCCGCTTTCTTCTGCCATCTCTGTCTCATGAGAAGTGAGCCCTAGAAAAGATTTCTACTTTAGAGTAGCACATGGGATTCATTAGCAGGGTGGACTTTCTACAAGTTAGTTTGACTAGTGAGTTTCAGGGCAAGAACTAAGAAGGACCTGATATGACCAGGTTCTAGATATGGACTGACTAACCAGTTATCTGTAGAGTTGAGTAAGTTACTAAGGCAAATGAGAAACACATAAAATGAAGGCAGAAATATGAGTTTATCAAGTTACCTTTTTTTTTAATTTATGCCCTGGCTATGCTGAAGTGTGCATTGGCAGCTCATATGTGGCAATTCTGTTGAGCTTAGCAATATTGGGTTTCATGGTCTAAGTTGATGAGTACGATTGACCAGGTTTCTTCTCAAGAAGGTACAAGATGCCGTACAGATGGTTGTGAATCACCACGTGGTTGCTGGGAATTGAACTCAGGATCTTTGGAAGGGCAGGCAGTGCTCTTACCCACGGAGCCCTCTCTCCAGCCCTCAAAGTTTTTTTTGTTACCTTGTGGAGATATGTGAGTGCTTTTTATAACAAATGCAGTTCCTAAGTACCTGTTATAGTTGAACAGTAACATTTTTTTAATTGACTGTAGGTAATTCTGGTTTCAGAATATTCTTTGTTACTTTTTACAATTGCAATATATGTTACTTTGTTGTATCTTCCTTCTGAAATGATTACAAGAAAAGAGAGACCATCCTCCAAATCCCCAGTTGATAAGAACTGAACACTGTGACCTGTGGAAACAACGTACAGTATTTCACTATATGTTTGATTGCTGTTTCAGAAGGAAAGGGCAGAGAGGGAAAGAACAAATTAATTTGAAAAATCCATAAATTCTGGATGATACTCATAGGGATAAACAAGCAGTTTTACATAGGACTAGCAAAGAGGATATTTTCATATTCCCCATGTTTGCTTAGTTTCTTCAGTTACAGGACAGTGGAAAGAGATGGAAGTGATCTTTGCAAGAAGCAGATATTGGATTAAAAATGAGAAAACCTAAATATAGAAATTAGTGACTAACAAATAATACAGTATATACATCTTCCATTCTTTCAAAGGAGACGTTGTTTTTATAATATTATGTCTTAAATTAGTTTGGATTTTGTTCTGCAGGAAGTTTATTTGTAAAAATATATAAACACTCATATAAAGTTTAAAAAATATTTTATCACTAAAGTTTTTTTCTCTACAATACATTTCTGAACAGGTAAGATTAAAGAGCTGCAAGCGTTACTTTTTCAGGAGACATGCAGCAATTTAAGTGGCTTTTGCAAAAGAAAATTATCTCCCAGTAACACTTACTTTGTTAAATTCTTTTATTTTTCTAAGTTGCCTGTGTTCCTGATTGCATTTCTATATACATTTTGATTAGATGTCAGAGGTTATTTTGTTGGTGGGCACTTAGCCATTTTACTATTACTGCTTTATCTTGTTTGTTTTTGTTTATGTTTTGTTTTGTTTGTTTGTTTTTGGTTGTTTTCTGAGCAGTACTGTATATCAGATATCCAGGTAACTTTTCTAAACTCAACTGAATTACTACTTAGGAGTCATTGTTTAATTTTTAAAGTCATCCTTAATGTTGGCTTAACTCTAAGTCTCATGGAGTCCAACTATTGAAGCAGCCTACCTCCAAATACCTCCGCAGTGGTGTAAGCATTTGGTATTATTTGACTTCAGAATGTTGCATAAGAGCAGAAGCTACAATGTGCTCTCACTGACCACAGGGGATTGATTATGGAGGCTGCTGCTTTTTGAATGTTATTTCTTAGCTTCTGGTAAGTTTCTGCTTGATCAAGAAGAAATAAGAACTCAGTCGAGGCTCAAAGGCAACTCCCTGAAGATATTAGGACTGCGTTTTCCTTTGTATAGCTTTTCTTTCACCAGTCCTCTGTGAGAAGTTCTGAGTGCTCTCACCTTCCCTGGCCTTCACTGCTGCCTCCTTAATGTGGAAAGAATATGGGTTCCACTTGACCTTCCTCACTCAGTGTGGTGGCCTGGAAACTTTTCACGGGCAGCAGTGAGCTGATGGAATTTTAGAACTCACCTCATCTGCTTTGGTCTCTATTTTCAATAGATGAAAACTTTCATTTCAGGAATTTTGTTTTCCCTCTTTGCTAAATATAGAACCTGCTCCCTTTATTTGATTATGGCTTGCAAAAAAATATTTTTGGATTATATTTTCTTTTCTTTTGGAAGTAGCATCCAAATTTAGAATAAAGCTAATTTCTATCCATTAGAGTATTTGTAATTTTTGATTGAAAATTTATATATAGCATGACTATATTTAACTGTAAAGCTATGGCTATAATTATTCATAAAACACAGAATATCATTATTCCAAGTTTTTTTTTATTTATCAAATAAATACACACGAGCATATAACAATGTTTTGGCTGGTATGAACATGTGAAAACATGTATATAACAAGTCTATTTCTTGTGCCTAATTACTTAAATCTTTCTAATCTTGAATACAATTTGTTAGATTTTCTTCTTTTCTTTTTTTTGTTTTTCAAGACAGTGTTTTCCTTGTAACAGTCCTGACTGTCCTGGAATGTGATTTATAGAACAGCCTGGCTTTGGACTCACTGAGATTCTTCTTCATCTGCACCCCAAGTGCTGAGATTAAAGGCATGTGCCATCACCACCTGGCCATTTGTGACTTTATTTATAAAAGTAGCATGTTATACTTCACATAATTGGCCTTATGTGTCCCTCAGAATGAACATGATTCTGGTTTTGCTAAACCATATCAACTTATTTTTAACTATCTCAAGGGGAATTTATGTACTATAAAAATCAAATAAAAATTATTTGTTCATTAAACATAATTTTTTCTATTGTTTGTTACTGTGGTGGTAAATGGTTGAAGATCCAATTGCTGAAATGACAGCATTTATGGGGCAGAGGCATACTAATCAGAAATATCAGGTCATCTTCAGCTTTATAGTTAGTTTAAGAAAAATCTGGATTGAATGAGGTCCAGTCTCAAAAAATAAAAGTTAGAGGATATGAAATTATGAGAGATGCTATCAACTGAAATTTAAATGATTGAACATTAATATGGATTTCAAGCTGAAACAAATGTTATTGAAGCAGCCGTCACGAGCCAGCTGGGTGATGGTGGTGCAGTCCTTTAAACCCAGCATTTGGGAGGCAGAGGCAAGCAGATCTCTGTGAGTTCGAGACCAACCAGGTCTACAAGAGCTAGTTCCAGGACAGGCTCCAAAGCTACAGAGAAACCCTGTCTCGAAAAACCAATAAATAAATAAATAAATAAAAACAAAAAGAAACAGTCATCACATAAATAAGGATTCTATTATCATATTGTTAGTAATCTGTGGTATATTAATCAAGATATACATGAAGATGACTTTAAGCTTCAAAAGGACAAATGCAAAAGACTATGTATTTGTTTCAAGTGGAAGAAGGTTGATTGCCTCAGCAAATGCATGTCTTCATATGTCTATTTTCTATTTCTTAAGTATATTCTTTTTTATTTTTACATATGTTTCAAGAGAATAATTTTATATAAGTCGCCACAATATACACATATCTTTCATTTTAAAACCACATCAGTGCTACACAATCATTAGGCCAAGAACATATAGCTTGACAGGAAATAGGCTAAGGAGTACTATTATTTAACTAAATGAAAACATAATTAAATTCACTCCAGATATGTTGCCATTATATGGTTAGATTAATGCATTTCTCAGCCTTTACTAGAAAAACTCCTATTTTCAGTAGATGGTGATTAACAGAGACCTACAACTAACTGGTCAAGGTGCAAAGAACAGGAGATTGTTGGATTCTCAGCCCAGAATGGGGCATATCACACCCTAATTCCCGAGGTCGGTGAACGTTGCAGAAGAGGGGGTAAAAAGGTGCAAGAACCAGACATAGTAGATGAGTACAGGAACATTGTGTCTTTCTGACACAACAAGGCAGCTGCACATATTAGCTCACTGTGGTTATGTGTAACATAAGGGCCTGCTTTTTGGGGTTTCTGCCCTGCCCAGTACCCACAGACAGTAAGTCCCAAAGAAAATCACACAGAGGTCTCCATAGGTTATAAACTGATTGGCCCATTAACTCAGGCTTCATATTAGCACTTGTAACTTATATTAACCCATTATTCTTATGTATGTTAGCCACATGGCTCAATACCTTTTTCAGTGGGGCAGGTCACATCCTGCTCCTTCGGTATCTGGACAGGACTGCAGAAAGAGCATCCTTAGTCCCAGAATACTCCTCTTCTCATTGCCCCACCTCTACTTCCTGTCTGGTTGTCCCACATATACTTCCTTCCTGTCATAAATGACAGAATATAGACAATTCTCCCACACCAGTTATGACAGCATGACAAAGATCTACACAAGCTCAAGACTGACCAAATCCTAGTGTGGATAAAGGATATGAGCACGAATTCTACCCCCACCCCCAATGGCTTTGCTTCTTCCTCAAGATTATTGCCTGCATTGATCCATGAGTGTGGAGGGAGCAGAAGTGGGGAACATGATTAAAATGGCTGTGGGAATGATACCAAGGGCTGTCTTTGGTGAATCAGCTCAACTTTATTTCAAATTATATGTAATACATAGGATTGAGGAGACTGGGGACAAACACTAGTTAGCATTAAGTGGCAAGGCCATATCATAAGGCTCCTAGCACAATCTTAGTTATCACACATTTATCAAGGGAGCCTTCTAGAAGGGATCTGTGGCAAGGTTCAAGCTGAAGATAATCAGGCATCTGGCTTAGAGACAGCTTTCAGATAAGGTGTTCTGGGACCAAGAACATTCTCTAGTTAAGGTCAGGTAGAAAGCACGAAATTTCTTTGGGGAGGGAGGAAATCTCCACATTGCTGAGGTTTTGGAAAAAGCTACCTGGCCATGATAGTGTGCAACCTTTGACCAGCAAGCAATTCCATCCATACTCCCTATCTGAGGTACTATTAATAATTGATAGCTACTTGGAGAAGGGTCACTTTCCTTAAAGAGTATGGCCCCTGGTAAGTCAACCATGCTTTAATGGAAGGCCAAAGATACAAAATTATGTGAGCAGTACAAATTGGACATGAGTATTATTTTTTTGTTTTTGTTTTCAAATAAGAGAACATAAAGTGTCCCAGGTAGAGAGGAGACAAGATATCTAGGAAAAGTGAAGGGAGTGGATGTTATTGAAATATTTCCAAAATTCTCAATGAAATAATTTTAAAATTCAAATTGATTTGATACCATTATTAAGAAAATAATAAGAAGAACTAGCTAAACTTATAAAAAATAGCATTTCCTAGTAAGGAAGATAATAATGCAGATTGTTTATTTTAAAAACATGATATATTTATGATATAATGCTTACTATACTTTAGATGAAAATGTTATATCCCTGAGTTCAAATTCTTTTCCAAATGGGTATTAGAGTTCAAAGAAGAAAGAATACACAATTCACCTGATAAGTCCTGTTGCCTGGCTTCTAAAAGATTGGCAAGGGACCATTTTCTTGATTATTTTACCAGAGACAAAGAAGGGCATCTAAGACTAACTTGCTCAAACCATAATTTCATTAGGATATGTGGCATGCATCCATTTCCCCTGAGTAGTCTTAATCTAATTGCACTAAGAAAATTGATGTCTAAAATCAAAATGGCTTTTTTGGCAACACAATCACTTCAGCTATAATCCAATACACAGCATCCTTTAAAGTCTGCAAAGCAGAAACAAAAACATTCATCAGTGCATATGACATAGCTATAGGTGCCTGAGTCGGTTCTTAAGCCTGGGTAGAGTTTTTTGTAATGAATATTTAAGATTAAAAAAAGTGGAAATGCTCACACCATTATTATTATAGCAATGCTGGGAAATAGTCAAGACCATAGATATGGATAGTAACTCATTTGATTGTTAACTGCCGTGCCATTCCGGGGTTGAGTGAAACTCTGAGAGATTGGATTAACATGATCTGTGACAGCAAGAGACTCGTAGGAGTTGGTACTGGCTTTCTCTTTTCATAAACATAATGAACAAACTCATGCTATTGACACTAGAATCAAATTTAGACATATGTATATCATTTGGCATATACTCTCAGAATTTTTGCTTTACTTACATACATATGAAAATATGACCTGTAGGTCCAGGGAGAAAGTTTAATTGATAATCTACTTGCCATGAAAGAACGTGTCTATAAATGAGTTAGAGCCTGTCCAAACCTAGCATCCATTATAATGGCTCAGATATAAGTTTTCACTTTACAGCATCATTGATCAGTGAAAGCAGCAATGCCTCCTTACTCATATTATGTATATGGTACATGAGTATAAGCAAAATCACATAAGAAGATAAGCAAACAACTATTAGTTGCTTCAGCTAGAAAACTGGCAGGTTAATAATGTTATGAGGTCCAAACAAAACAAATAACATTGATAAGCAGGAAGCATTCAGAATTCTGGATAAAAGTAACTAATAAAGAGCCAGGTTTTCTACCTTGTTGATCTCATGTACTTGATGTATTATGATCACTCACAGTTTTCACAGAATGATTTAGCCTTTGTGACACAGATATGTTTAAAGAATATCATCTGAGTGGCATTAGAAACAGATTTCAGGGCTCTGGCATGGACAATATCTTTTTTTTTCAAATATTCATCTCCAGAAATCACACGGACACATAGATACAAACACACACACACACACACACACACACACACACACACACACACACATAGCAGCGGCCTGCACAAACACACACATGCACACACATACACACACACACACACACACGCAAAATGTATGAGAAGCACCTTAAAATTTTACAGTCAAATCTAACAAGCGCTACACAGTAATGTGCATCCCATTTTACTACAATGTTTTGGTGGCATCTTGTGCTCTAATATCTCTGTGGTGGCCAAATTTATATGAGATGTTATTTTATCAACCTCTACACCTTTAGAAATTAGTGCTATTTCTGCTATTCATTGCTTCAAAAATAGAAAATTCATTGTAATGCATTACTTTTAAATGTCACACTAACCATCAGTTAATACTTTTTAATTACAATTGAAATATTGTCTTAGCTATCCTGGATTTTTTGTTTTTCCATATAAAATTGAGTATTGTTCTCTCAAGGTCTGTGGAGAATTTTGTTGGGATTTTGATGGGGATTGAATTGAACTATAGGTTGCCTTTGGTAGAATTGCCATTTTTACTATGTTGATCCTACCAATCCAAGAGCATGGAAGATCTTTCCATTTTCTGATATCCTCTTCAATTTTTGTCTTCAGAGACTTAAAGTTCTTGGTTAGTGTTACTTTATGCTATTTGTGGCTATCGTGAGAGGTGATGTTTCTCTGATTTCCCTCTCCGCTGCTTTATCCTTTGTGTATAGAAGAGATAAGTGAGATAACCCACACCCAAAAATATGAATATGGTATGTATTCATTCATTAGTGGATTCTAGCCATAGACAAAGGACAGTGAGCCTATAGTTTGCCATCCTAGAAAACCTAAGTAATAAGGTGAACCCAAACAAAAACATATATAGATCTTCCTGGAAATTGGAAGCAGACAAGATCGCCAGGCAAAAATTGGGAGCATGGGGGTGGGGGTGGGATGGCGGAAGGGCAGAGAGGGAGAGAGAAGGGAGAAGGGGAAAGTTGGGGAGAGCTTGGAGGAGTGGGATGTTTGAGATGGAGGAAGGACAGATATGTGAGCAGGGAAGAAGATATCTTAATTAAGTGAGGCATTGTTGGGTTGGCAAGAGGCTGGACTCTGGAGAGGGTCCCAGATGTCCACAGGGATGGCCCCAGCTAGGACCCTGGGCAATGGAGGAGAGGGTGCCTGAACTGGCCTTGTCCCATAGTCAGACTGATGACTATCTTGAATATCACCATAGAAACTTCGTCCGGCGACAGATGGAGATAGAGACAGAGTCCCACATGGGAGTACTGGACTGAGCTCCCAAGGTCCAGTTGAAAAGCAGAAAGAGGGAGAATATGACTAAGAAGTCAGGACCATGAGGGGATGATCCACCCACTGAGACAGTGTGCCTGAAGTAATGGGAGCTCACCAAAGCCAGCTGGAATGGGACTGAATGAGCATGGGATCAAACTGAACCCTCTGAATGTGGCTGGCAATTGGGGCAGACTGAGAAGACAATGATAATGGTACTGGGATTTGTCTCTATGGAATGTACTGGCTTTTGGGGATCCTAGTCTATTTGGATGCACACCTTCCTAGGCCTGGATGGAGGAGGGAAGGCCCTCTCTTAGGACTGGAGGGGGAGGGGAGGAGGGGAAGTGGGAGGGGAGAAGGAGGAGTGAGAGGGAAGCAGGTGGAGGGGAGGAAGTGGAAATTTTGATTCCTAGTATTAATAAAGTAAAAAAAATTAAAAATGTTTAAAGCTCCATGTAAAAGGAAATGTCATATCCATCCATTTTTCTGTTCAAACTCTCATATAGTTTTTTTAACATATCGTAATTCCAACTTCAAATCCTTATTTCCCATTTTTTTATTGTTAAACAAAATAATTAAGTTCTATTAGAGCTGCCCATATGCTTAGATGCATGGCTGTTTTCTTACTTTCTTTGTTTCTTTATTTTTAAATATCATTTTATTTTTATTTTACTGGTATCCCAGGAAAAGTATGTTTGAGAATTACAAATGTAGTGGAATTATTGTTAGTTGAAGATATATTATGTTTAATAACAATTGTACTATTTATAATTACCTCAGAGATCTACCTATAAATTGAAATTTAAAATCAAACAGTGCTATTTATTTGTGAAACTAGTACATAGTTGATCTCCTTTTAGAGTTTGAGGCCAGCCTGGTCTACAAGAGCTAGTTCTAGGACAGGATACAAAGCTACAGAGAAACCCTGTCTTGAAAAACCAAGAAGAAGAAGAAGAAGAAGAAGAAGAAGAAGAAGAAGAAGAAGAAGAAGAAGAAGAAGAAGAAGAAGAAGAAGAAGAAGAGGA
>PVIU01033557.1:0-12281 GCA_004026605.1 Ondatra zibethicus
GGCACCTGCACACATGTTGCACACATGCACATACACACAAATTAAATATAAAAATAAATTTTAGAAAGAATAAAGTCAGAAATGAACAGATCAAATATTAACAACTTGGAAACTTGGTTTTACCTATTTTCAAGAGCTTTATGCACAGAAACTTTGGTCTGCATCAGAAAATGGCATCTGAGTTCAATTCTCAGAATCTCCCAAAGTCAAAGTCCAGGAAGTCAGCTCACCCCACATCCTAAATGATATAGCTTAATATCTTTTCATGGAAAGGGGTCAGCATTATAAATTTCTCTAGAATAGTTTTTAACTATTTCCTTGTTATTTTCTATAAAAATTCATAATCTATATATCCAAGTGTTTGCAAAATGTGTTATACATATTTATTGTAGCTGTATTAATTTTGTGTAAATAAAGCATTTATTAAATAACCTTGCAATAAAATGAATTATCCAGCAACATGGTATGTCCTTCCAATACTTAAGTCTTCTTAAAATGCATTCATTGATTTTTAATATTAAAGGCACAGAAATCCATGTATTCATTACAACACTGATATTATATCCTTCATGTTAATTTCATGCTAGTCCATATTTGCTCCAGTTTATTACAGTTCCTTGGGCTTGTTCTCTACTTGTGGTGATATATTTAAGTCTTGTTTTCTGAGTTTTGGGAGAAGTACCTGCTCAATGTGTCCCAACAATTGGCTTTTCTTTCTCACCAAAGATTTCTACCTCTAACTTTTTTTTCTAGTATTATTATATCCCTACAATCAGTTTTCTCAATGTCTTTTCTATCTAGGTTTTTAAGTATTAAGTCCAATAAATGAAATGTGAAGTGTTGCTCTTAAAAGTACCTCACAACTTTCTTATCCAGCTGAGGTCTGATGTGACTCTTTCATATCCTAATGTAGTATTTGGAGCCCTAGTTTTCTTTTTTTTCATGTTTTTTTTATTTTTCCATTCAAAAATTGACACTTCTTCCCTTTTTCTATTCCCCTCCCGATCTCCAACTAACCCTCCTCCCTCCCCTTCCATCCTTAAGAGAGGGCAGGGTACCCTGACTGTGGGAAACCCAAGGCCCTCCCACCTCCATCCCAGCCTAGGAAGGTGTACATCCAAATAAATTAGGGTCCCAAAAAGCCATTACATGCAGAAGAGAGAGGTTCCCGTGCCATTATCAATGGCTTCTCAGTCCGTCCACATTGGCAGCCACATTTAGAGAGTCCTATTTGATCACATGCTCATTCAGTCCCAGTCCAGCTGGATTTGGTGAGCTCCCATTAGATCAGGCATACTGACTCAGTGGGTGGACCAACCCCTCAGGGCCCTAAGTTGCTTGCTCATCTTCTCCCTCCTTCTGCACTTCAACTGGACCTTGGGAGGTCAGTCCATTGCTCTGATGTGGATGTTTGGTCTCTGTCTCTATCTCCATCCAACAGACATAATTTCTATGGTGATATTCAAGATATTCATCACTGTGACTATGGGACAAGGCCAGTTCAGGCACCCTCTCCTCTTCTGCCCAAGGACCTAGCTGGGGACATCCCCATGAACACCTGGGATCCCCTGTAGAGCCAAGTCTTCTGCCAACCCTAAAATGGCTCTCTTAATGTAGATATCTTCTTCCCTGCTCCAACATCTGCCCTTCGTCCATCTCCATCCTCCAATTCCCACAAGCTCTCCCCAGTCCTTCCCTTCTCCCTTCTCCTTCCCCCTCTCCCCCTCCCCCAAACCCATCCCTACCCCTACCCCCACCCCAGTGCTTCCAACTTTTGCCTGGTGATCTTGTTTGCTTCCAATTTCCAGGAGGATTTATATATATTTTTCTTTGGGTTCACCTTGCTATTTGGCTTCTCTAGGCTTGTGAACTATAGGTTCAATGTCCTTTGTGTATGGCTAGAGTCCACCAATGAGTGAGTACATACCATATTTATCTTTTTGGGTCTGGATTATATCACTAAGGATAGTGTTTTCTATTTCCATCCATTTGCATGCAAAATTCAAGATGTCATTGTTTTTACCGCTGAGTAGTATTCTAATATTTAAATATTCCACATTTTCTTTATCCATTCTTCCATTGAGGGGCACCTAGGTTGTTTCCAGGTTCTGGCTATTACAAATAATGCTGCTATGAACATAGTTGCACAAATGCTTTTCTAGTATGATTGGGCATCTCTTGGGTATATTCCCAAGAGCAGTATTGCTGGATCCTGAGGTAGTTTGATTCCCAATTTCCTGAGAAACCGCCACACTGATTTCCAAAGTGGTTGCACAAGCTTGCATTCCAACCAGCAATGGATGAGAGTTCCCCTTACTCCACATCCTCTCCAGCATAGGCTATCATTGGTGTTTTTGATTTTAGCCATTCTGACAGGTATAAGATGGTATCCTAAAGTTGTTTTGATTTGCATTTCTCTGATGGCTAAGGAAGTTGAACAAGACCTTAAGTATTTTTTTGCCATATGAACTTCTTCTGTTGAGAATTCTCTGTTCAGATCATTACCCCATTTTATAATTGGGGTATTTAGAATTTGAATGTCTAGTTTCTTGAGTTCTTTGTATAGTTTGGAGATCAGACCTTTGTCTGATGTGGGGTCAGTGAAGATCTTCTCCCATTCAATAGGATGCCTTTTTGTCTTAATGACTGTGTCCTTTGCTTTACAGAAACTGCTCAGTTTCAGTAGGTCCCATTTATTCATTGTTGCTCTTATTGTCTGTGCCACTGGGGTTACACACAGGATGTTGTCTCCTGTGCCCAAGTTTTGCAGGCTACTTCCCACTTTCTCTTCTATCAGTTTCAGTGTTGATGGATTTATATTGAGGTCTTTAATCCATTTGGACTTGATTTTTGTGCATGGTGATTTATAAGGATCTATTTTCATTCTCCTACAGGTTGACATTCAGTTATGCCAGCACCATTTGTTAAAGGTGCTTTCTTTCTTCCATTGTATAATTTTAGCCTCTTTGTCAAATGTCAGGTGTTCATAGGTTTGTGGATTAATATCCAGGTCTTCGATTAGATTCCATTGGTCAATGTCTCTGTTTTTATGCCAATACCAAGCTGTTTTCATTACTGTAGCTCTGTAATAGAGTTTGAAGTCCGGGATGGTAATGCCTCCAGAACTTCCTTTCTTTTATAAGACTGTTTTGGCTATCCTGGGCTTTTTGTTTTTCCATATAAAGTTGATTATTGTTCTCTCAAGGTCTATGAAGAATTTTGTTGGTATTTGATGGGGATTGCATTGATTCTATAGATTGCCTATGGTAGAATTGCCATTTTTACTATATTGATCCTACCTATCCAGGAGCATGGGAGATCCTTCCATTTTCTGGTATCCTCCTCAATTTCTTTCTTCAAAGCCTTAAAGTTCTTGTCAAATAGATCTTTCACTTCCTTGGTTAGTGTTACCCAAAGAAACTTTATGCTATTTGTAGATATAGTGAAAGGTGATGTTTCTCGGATTTCCCTCTCTGCTTCTTTATCCTTTGTGTATAGGAGGGCTACTGATTTTTTCTTAGTTGATCCTGTATCCTGCTACATCACTGAAGGTGGTTATCAGCTGTAGGATTTCTTTGGTAGAGTTTTTGGGGTCACTTATGTATACTATCATATCATCTACAAATAGTGAAAGTTTGACTTCTTCCTTTCCAATTTGAATCCCCTTGATCTCCTTATGTTGTCTTATAGCTATTGCTAGAACTTCAAGCCCTATAATGAAGAGGTATGGGGAGAGCTGGAATTCTTCTCCTTCTTCTACCCCTCTTATTCTTAGGTTGGTCTTTTCATGGTGTCACAGATTTCCTGGATGTTTTGTGTTAAGAATTTGTTGGATTTGTCATTTCCTTTGATCAATGAGTTTATTTTCTCTATCGTATCTTCAGCGACTGAGATTCTTTCTTCTATCTCTTGTATTCTGTTGATTATACTTGTCTCTGTAGTTCCTGTTCGTTTACCCAGATTTTCCATATCCAGTCATCTGTCGGTTTGTGTTTTCTTCATTGCCTCCATTTCAGTTTTCAAGTCTTGAACTGTTTCCATTGCCTGTTTGATTGCTTTTTCTTGGTTTTCTAGAGTATCTTTGAGGGATTTATTCATTTCTTCTAACTTTTTGTTCGTCTTCTCATCCATTTCTTTAAAGGAGTTTTTCACATCCTCTTTAATGGTCTCTATCACTTTCATAATGTTACGTTTAAGGTCGATTTCTTCTACTTCTTATGGATTCGGTTGTTCAAGTCTTCCTGTTGCATATTCACTGGATCCTGGTGTTATCATGTTGCTTTTCAGGTTGTTGGAGGAATTTTTGCATTGGTGCCTGCCCATCTTTTCCTTTGAATGCAGTCAGGAGAGTCTAGGTGGCTTGGTCCTTTTGTTGTGGCTGACTGTGTACTTGGGGGATTTTTCTTGTTCTGCCGTCTCTTAGGTCCCCTCAGCACTAGATTTGGTTCTCAGATCCCCTCCTCCATGAAGTAGGCTGTGGTGGTGGATCTAAGGACCCCCTCTGGATGGCTCTACTGTTACTGGATCAGGGCCACTTGCTGGCTAAGGACCTCGCAGACAAAAGCTCAAGCTTGGTAGATGCCAGCTCCGTGGAACAAAGAAACCCATGCAGCCTTGCACTCACAACCCTGTCCCCAGAGCCTCCACTCTGAAGCAGGCTGAGTTGTGAGATCCTAGGATGCTGCAGGTGGAAAGGGGAGCTTGGGAGCAAGCTCGGGGTTGGATAACTAGAAAAACCAGTAGCCCAGAGAAGCCCCCGCTCTAGAATGGCCAGAAAGTTTAGAGGATTGGAGGGCACCTGCACTCCCTTCCCGGGGCATCTGGGAGGTCGGGTGGGGACACACTTACCCTCCAGATGGTTATGCTGGTACTGGATCAGGGCCACTTTGCTGGCCAAGGACCTTGCAGAGAAAAGCTCGGGCTTAGATGCCAGCTCCGTGGAACAAAGAAACCCCTGCAGCCCTGCACTCACCACCTTGTCCTCAGAGCCTCAGTCCAGAATCAGGCTGGGTTGTGAGATCCTAGGACCCCGCAGATGGAAAGGGCAGCTTGGGGGCAAGCTGGGGTGGGATAAGTAGAAAAGCCAGTAGCCAGCAGAAGTCCCTTTGCAGAATGGCCAGAAAGATTAGGGGGTTGGAAGGTGCCTACACTCCCTTCCCGGGGCGTCTCCCTAGTTTTCTTTCACAGACATACTGGACAGGGTTTGTCCACTTTTCTTCAAAGTGATCTCTGGATGGATACATAAACACATACTGATACTGAAATGCTGTCTATACCCTCAGTCTATTAAATTTTGTTTAAAATTTGAAATGAGAGAGAGGGAGGAAGAGAGAGCATTAGAGAACCACCTTGAGAGAATGTATAAGGTTTGGTTTAACATTGGAGTTGAGGAAAGGAGGCAATAACTCCAACTAGTTTATCACCTGGTCAGGTGAATATTCGCAAATACTCAGGCATTGTAAGTATTGAAGAGTACTGTGAAAGAGCTTACTTTGTACACTACTTACTGTATGCACAAAATAGATGTGGATTCAGACTGCTGTAATGCTCAGAAGAAAAAAACGCAAATACAGAAGCATGCTGAAAAAATGTTCATTAGTAACTGTGTCCCAGAAACAGTGATTTCGGTAATATTAGCCTCATTATATACCAACTCGTCCAGATTTCCCCCAGTCATCCCACAAGCAAACATATGCATATACCAATGTACTAATGAGACAGTGCGCTCACTTCTCAGGAGAGGCACTTCATGTTTAACCCACTTGACATGGTAATGGATCAGGCTTACTTTCTTAACTGAATACACTTTCACTTTGCACTAATTAGCCCCTCAGATTTTCTAGTGAACGTTAAGGCTTCTGTAAGGATGTGTCAAATAGTCATATAGGTGAAAGGTTTTAATTTGATTTCATCAGGATTTTGGTGTTTATGGACTCATTTGTCAAGTCATGGGTTTTGTTCATAGATCTGCTTTCTGGTTGTTCTCTAAACAACAGTTTGAAGTTAGGTATGACATCATCATTCTAATTGCAAAATGATGTCAATTTTCTCTATAATGAGATCATGTGTATAAGACACATTGGCATAGCCTTGACACACAACACATTTAAGCATTTTTCTCTAACATCCTAAACCAGCCTGACTTTACTGCAAAACACCTGTGTCAAACACACACACACGCACACACACACATTTTTAATATGAAAGCATGTTCAGATTTGGGTGTTTAATCATGTGCATAGGCACACATCTATTCATGTTTTCCCACATGTGCAAGAAGGGAAACACATTTGCCTGGCCTTTGCAAATCACACAAGGTGAGATGTTTATGTGTAGTAGCTCATTTTTTTAGAATAGTCTTTTTTTGGCATCCCTCATTTTGATTGACAGATTCTACCCATATATTCTGCTTGACAGCTGTTTTTCTGGAGCCAACCAGAATCTTCACTGTTATTCACTGTATTGATTATTGCCAAATCTCTCCCATGTCTTATATTTTTATTTTACCATCCTGATTGAGCAGATACTCTTTAGAGCTTTGTTCAAGAAAATATGGACTATTTCAATATATCTGACTTCTAAACCTTTCAGTGACATTTAGTCTTGTAATTCAAAATAAACTTCTATAGTCGCATGTTGCTTATTGTATGTCAAACATTAAATAAAATGTCTGACATGAAGCAAATGATTGGAAAAGTATATAGCCACAAACCACTACAGTGTCAAAGGGGAATAATAAGTTGATATTTAATGTTTCTTGAAAAGAAGCTTTCAGATTCAAAGTTTCAGGGAATTCAAGCAGGGCCACTGAAATAAGACATCGAAAGGATCCACGGTCCCTTAAGAAAAAACTCAACCTGTGGAAGAAATAATAACTAATGTAAGTGGTGGTTATGCACTGTTTATTTTTAGCCTTATTTTATCTTAAATACCCGAATTTTATGGAATGAAAACACCAGAAAGTAGGAAATCTTTCATTCATTCAGTGAGTTGTTACTATGCAAATCTTTTTCTGTGTTTTCTCTAAGATCGTGGAAAGTATGGTGTGAGATTTTTACAAGTGACATTTACTTGAGGAAGTTATTGAAGTTGACACTCAGAGTAAGTGATTGAATTTTGTGGGGGCTGTATTGTAGAGGATAGATTTTTATATAATTTAAAATAAGAAGATATAACATGCAATTACTTTTTGCTGAGGATAAATTCCCTTCACTCTCCCTGAGTCTTTCTTAATGCTTCATTCTCTTCCAATATTTTATAAAAATATTTTTGAGAAACATTTTCCCTTTTCTTGAAATAACTAATGCATTAAGATGTGATATGATAGTTGATGATTTGTATATGAAAAAGTTTTTATATTGAAGCAAAGTCTTAAAACATCTATATGTATATATATATATATATATATATATATAAAAAGTAGATATGTGCAAATATATGGATCCACACAGAAACACAATTACATATAATGTTGTCCAGTATTTCTCAACTTATATTTCTCTAGCAAAATATCATAATTGCTTCTTATTTGACTAGAAAAAAATCAAATGAAAACTTAAGTGACTGGATTAAAAATGAATTTGTTATATATTAATTTTTCTTCCCTGTGTTGAGATTAAGCACCATTTATCCGGTCACAAAAACGGAAATTCTCATTTCATTTCCAAAGAAAATAAAATAAAGAATAATGGAACCAATTAATTATAATCCATCCTGCTAGGTTTCACATACCTGCTTCTGAATTTCTTCATAATGGTTCTAGCTAGCATAGTGGACATCTTTGGTAAAGGATCCTTCTCTTAATTAGTTTTCAAATAGCATCTCTACTCTTGGCTTCAAGAATCATCTGTTGATATTGCCATCCACTGAGTCTAGGCCCTTTCACTGGGTACCCATATCAGACTCAGATATGAAAATTCTCCTCAAAGGCAGAAACTTTTAGCTTTATGAGGAAATATTCTCTCTGTTGTTATGTATGAAAGTTATTATTAGAAAAGATATATCTTTTTACTTAATCATGAAAACAACTAAAAAAGCAGTTTTAAATATTTTGGACAGTTCTGAGAGTTGAAACCAAGGTGAGTTAAAGCTCACCTCACCTTCCTTTTTGTGCTGAGACAATGGTTTCATTGTTTCCCACACTGGCCTTGGTGTTGCACTGCAGCTCCTGCACACCTGGAGCATCCTCTCTCACTCTTCCAATTGGGCAGATTCCTGTCCTATAACACCAGACCCAGTTCAAACAGGTTTCTTAAAGAGCAATATTATCTTTTGATATATTGTGCATTTTTACTGACTTAAAAAAGCCTCTTTTTATTTTCCCCATCGTAAAATTTGCATTAATTATTTGGGAATTTCATACAGTGAATCCTGATCTCTCTCAATTTCCATTTCTCCCAGGTCCACCTTCTCATCCTTGCTCCCTCCCTGCAAAAGAAAGAAAAAAATATTCCAAGCCCAATTTATGTTGTCCATATACTCATTGGAGAACTGTCAAACTCACAGTGGCGAGCCAGCCCCTTAAAGAAACTGAGTCTTTCACCACCCTCACCCCAATTCCACTGTCAGAAGCCATTCAATGTGAAAAGCTACATATACTTCAGCATCTTTATCACAATTTTTGTTTGCTTGTTTGTCTGGTTTTTGTTTGTTTGTTTTTTGAAACAGGGTTTCTCTGAATCTTTGGAGCCTATCCTGGAACTAGCTATTATCACTATTTTTAAGAACTCTCATCAATAGCTTCCTGTCTGGACTTTTATTTTTCTATTTTTTGTTGGGGGGGCAGGGGAGGGAGGGATGGGGAACCCAGAGATTTTCACAGAAATGTTAAATATCTCTCATCATCAATTATGAACCTGCAGTCGTTGCTAGCACTGCATGGAAAGCTTCCTCACCCAGAGCAGCAAGCTGCCCCATGGACCATGGACATCAGCATGGTCTCCTGCAGGAGCCCTGATAATGTCAACATGGTCTCATAAGAAAGCCTCTTTAAGCTTGGATGTTTTTGCCTTTTGTACTGTGTTTACAAGGGCAATTTAATTATGATTTTATTGCTATTTAATTATCACTATTAATTATTACTATTATCTTATTATAGTGATTATCAAATTGCATCCTATATTTAATTTTCACACTAATGCATGATAATAATTATTATCTGTTTAACAGGGAACATACATAAAATTTTAAAAGGTTTTTTTTAGTGATCTGAAGATTCAGGGCTAAAACATCGAAAAGTAGGTCATGAAATTGAGTTCTTTCTGATAATAAAGTATACTTTATTATCAGTTAAATTCTGTTTCCACTCCTTAATTTTAAAAATTATTTTAACAATATTTGTTGAGCATTATTTGCTATAGTGTTTTCCAATGTTTCCTATCAAGTCATACTTGGTTTTGCAGTCAACAGTCACATAACTCTTTTTCTCTTCATCACCATTTCAAATTCAAAAATATAATTTTAGAGCTCTTTAATTTCATATATAGAGTTTTTCTTCATGTTCTTCTCAGACTTCATTTGAATTCAATCAAGAATATGGAAATAAAATGAGAGTTAAGCTTGCTCAACAATATTCTTGTTCAAAATTGTAAGGGGGAGAACGTCATTATAAATGAGGTTTCATTCTATGTATACTCCTGATTTTAGTGCTTTATATACAAAACCGTAGAATGTATGTCTCATGGTAATATTTATCACAAATTTCTAGGTGTATGGTTTGTAGAGGTAAGTATGGTCTACTGTGTTTATTACTGTGGAAGGAAGGATTAGAAAAAGACAAACCACAGGCTTCTGATTATTAAGATTTAAAAAAAAAAGTCAGGGAAATTTCAAGAAAAACACCAGCTCACTCTGGTGTTCTGTGAGTGACTAACACTGAGAAGGTGGTGACAAAATTCATTTGGATCTGAGTAAATCTCGAGAGAAGCAAGAAGATTGTAGCAGCGATGGTCATGGGACCCTTTCTCTAGTATGAACAAGACTCCATATGCTTTAAAATAAAAGGGGGGCATTCCTAGATGTATCAAAACTTCAGTAACACACAGAAGGAGACTCCCATCAAAGAAACCTAAGTAAAGAAAGGTGAAAGATGCCTCTAATACCTGCATAGAGAGAAGAAAATGAGACGGTTAGCAATGATTGGATAAACACCAACCCAAGAAAACACAAAGGAAACTCATGCAGACACAGACACTCAGTCTGGTATGCAATTAGCAGCAATCCTACTTTACATATGGATATTGTTTCAAATGCATCATTGAATCCCCAGACCATCCCTTTCTAGCCTGCAGAGTGAGAGCTGAAGGCACAGACATGTTGAGGAGCCTGTGCATGGGAGACAGAGGCACACAGAATAAAATCTCTACTCCATGGAAATGGCTGGTCAGTTGGCTAGTTCATTACAATGTACCCCCAACTTGTATGCCCCATTAGCAGCACAGTCACAGCCAGGCTATATCCTGCTTAGCCAAAGAAGCTAATGTTCTCTCCACAGCATGCAAAAGTCACTTCCATAATAAATGGTATTTTAGTTTTCTCTCTGACCACGTAAATGAGTAAGGGGTGATAATGACATTCTCATTATTTTAGGAACATATTTGCATTTGTAATGATACTGCTCCTGCCAGGCGCCAGAACCATAGAGACAACTGTCTGAATTAATTATATTTGTTTGGCTGATTAGATAAAAAATGCAAACATAAACTGCACATCAAACTACTTTAAGATTATTTAATCCTTCTCTTGAAAGGAAAATGGGCCTCTGAAGTTGTTCTTCTTTCAAGCTCAAGAAATAGATCATTAAATCAAATGACTAAAACAGTTCTTTAAAAATTACCCCCCCCAAATTCCTACATTTTTCTCAACAGTTCGAAATAAGCGTATCCATCTACATAATATCAGGATTGATTCATTAATGATTTATTCATTTATTAGATTGTCCTCCTCAGTTTCCATGACCCTTTCCCCAGGACTCTATTAAAAGTGAAAGCTGCAACAGTATCCATTTAGCAGACAGCACTTTAAATAGCAATTAGTGCAGCTAAATCCCTCCCCTGAATTTCTCACCCTGTGCAATTAGCTTTGCAGAGGTCTCTGGCCACGCCTCTCCTTTCCTTATCACTAAATCCTTGTTAAATGAAGCAGGATTGCCATTCTCCTCCCTGTCCACACCCATTGCCATCTCTGCACTTGTAAGTTCAGCAGTTCGTTCCAAAGGAGGATCAAACCTTTACAAAGCTTTGGACATTTTTGTAAGTCACACTCCACTTAACAGTAAAGAATAATTCCTAGAGTAAGAGCAGTGAGCCAAAGCCTTTTTACTTTCTTTTGTAATTCCTCTTTCCTGCTCCACCCTACTTTAACCTATACTATGAACTGAATTTATCTCTTCCCCGTTTAATACCTTTCAATGGGTATTGGGTTTTGACACTTAAGGTCCAAAAGTTTCAATATGATAAATTAACATTATTAAACTGTACCTATATTTGAATCAGTGGAATCTATTGATCTTGATACCATCTACTTACCTATATGGCTTTTGGCATAGATTTTTATATAGTTTCTAATTTCTAGATGTAGGGATACTATATTATTATAAAGATACATTTAGAAGTTATTTCTTAAACAAATAATTATTTTCTTTTGTGTGGCTTGAAATAAGTACACCCAATCTGTCCGGATACCAGTGAGCAAGGGAGAGGGCAATGTTTTTAAATGTGTGTGAATTTATGTTTATATATGTTCTTCATGTTCTGAACAATCATAACAGTGAAGTTTTGAGAAAAGCAAAATAGTAAAGAGATCCTGAATGCTGTACTATTTACTAACGTAAAAGGGTTAAAGGGAGGCTGGAGGGGCGATTCAGGGTTTAAAAACTCTTAATATTCCTTCAGTACAGGCAGATTTAGTTTTCTAGTATCCACAGAGCAGTTTGCAATTATCTGTAACTCTAGTTCCAGGGGATTGATGCCCTCTTCTGGCCTAGAAGGCACCAGGCAAGGCATTCATGCACATACACTAAAAACAAATAAATTTGCTGTAAAAAAAAAAACAAAAAACATCTTCTCCCACCTTCTGCTTTTCTACTGGACCTTGGGAGCTCAATCCATTGCTCTGGTGTGAATGTGGGTCTCTGTCTCTATCTCCATCCATCAGACGAAATTTCTATGGATGTGATCAAGATATTCATCAGTGTGACTATGGGACAATGATAGTTCCGGCACCCTCTCCTCTGCTGCCCAAGGACCTAGCTGGGGACATCCCTGTGGACACCTGGGATCTCC
>PVIU01033558.1:0-12268 GCA_004026605.1 Ondatra zibethicus
AAAAAAAAAAAGAGTCCGTCTAGTCTTCTTGATTAGCTTCACCCTGAAACATAAAACCATTTTGGCCAACAGGCTGGTGACAAGTTTGATTGATCTCTCCCTAGACTTCATCCCTTGAGCTAGGGTGAGGTTACCTTCTTGAGCGCCCCTTAGGTTTCCAGGAGAAGGACAGATAAACCCGTAATGGGCTTCTTTTGCCAGAGAAGGAAAGGATAATGGGAAGGAGAGTGTCTGCTAGGAAGAACATAAATTTGATTAGCCAGTAAAGCTTCCACGGTGATTGAATAGTCCTTCCTTTTCCATAGCCAATTTTCCAACAGATTGACCATAGATAATCAATTTTGTATTTTTTTTCCTGAGGCAAAAAATAGAAAGTGAAATTTGTTGTCAGGCAATAAAATAACAAACACTACTGTAAGGATTGTGTTGTCCTTGGTGGCCACAACAAACTAAAGGAGTGTGCCTATATTAACTAGAACATCTGCAGGGAAATCTAAGCGAGAGCATAATTAGCTCCATACTCAAAAGAGACATTTGTGTGACATCATGAGCAGCAACCCACCCCCAGTTGTTTGGAAACTTCTAGTATAACTGACAAGATAACGATGAAATGGTAACCACTATTCTTTGCTGGGGAGGGTATTCCAAGACAGGGTTTCTCTATCTAACATCTCTGACTGTCCTGAAATTTTCTTTGTAGACCAGGCTATCCTTGAACTCACCGAGAGCCATCTGCCTCTATCTCCCAAGTGCTGGGATTAAAGTCTAGTGCCATCACTGTCTTTGTAGTCTGTCTTATGAGCCTTTTAAATGAACACAGCCTCCTGTTTGCATTTGCCTGTTGTGGTTTGTCCTGTTGTTGTTTTGGGGGTAAGTCTTACTTCCATAACTGAACGAGACTTAAATTCAGGATTTTTCTACCTTAACCTCCTGAGGAGTAGGGTTTCTTCTTCTTTTCATAGTTGCCCTTGTGTTTCATGTTAAGATGTAAAAACCATAACATGTGTAGCATGGTTAAGAATAGAATCTAGGTGAGATGGTACACGTAAATGGTGTAGAGCTGGTTCTTCAGAATTAGACTTAGAAAATGTTTTTCTTTGAGGGATTATCTCCTAAGATCATGAGAGAGGGCATCCAGGTATAGATTAGCCATCTTGTACCACTGCTCCATAAAAGAGGAGTCACTAAAATCAAACCTCAGAGAATAAACACCTTTTGCCTAAATTAATAGCTGTTCATTCATGAGCGTGTAAACTTGATAACAAATATTTTTCTAAGAATCATCAAATGCTAATGAATAAAATTAAGTTCATTTCTATTATGTTTAAAGTGAATGTTACTGAAAACTAACACCTTCATAATATTGCTTCTGAGTAAAACATTTAAAATACTGTCATGGAACTCAGTGAGGTATTCCATGTGTCTAGATTTGCTGACTTATGAGGAAGTTGCATGAGTCTGGTCTGCATTATGATTACTAAAAAAACCCTTGGAATATTAAAGCATATTATAAGAATAAACCTCAGTATAAATTCATGAGTAAATTTATTTAAAAAAGCTTTTGTACATGTAAAACTATATGATAACTATTATATATATTCATACAAAGGTATATGCATGTTTGCCATAGGGTGGATTAGCCTGGAGAATATTATGCTAAGTGAGACAAGCCAGGCTCAGAAAGGATATGCGCAAGATTCCTTAAGGTGGAGTGTTTCTGAAAATCAAATATAGAGAGATAGAAAACAAAATTATAGTGAAGATGGTGGTAAAATGGGTAAAGGCCACAAAAGTTGGAAAGGGCCTATGGCTGGATAAAATAAAAAACTTTTAAGAGAGTAAGGGAGGAGGTGGGAAAGACAGTAGAACAAAACAGAAGGGAGAATAACGTCAGAGACAATGAATAGCAAGAAAAGGGGTGAAGGCAAAGAGATGGGAGAACCAACCGAAACAGAATATGAAAACCCAGTGTGGGAACCTAGTACCTTTGTAAACTAATTTAAAAAATAATAACTACATATTCTAAAAGGCAAAAAACAAAACAAAATTATGGTGATAATGCATGATAGAGAGAAATAAGAAGACAAGTCTGAGGACAGAGTAAAATAAAGGTAGGATGAGAAAGTCTAGAGAGCTAGCTAATCTACAACATAGAAATTAGCATTAGGAAATTTGCATTTGAGATCCACACTATATGAACAGGCTATAGTTGTTCTTGCATGAAGGGTAGCTGTGATGATGGATATGTTAATTTTACTGAGCTGACCTTCTTTCTCATTATGCTGTAAGGTCATGCAAATTTTAAATATATACAGTACATAAAAATCATTGATAAAAGAAAACCATACAATTAAGATGTCTTTGGCCTCAAGTAACAGAAAACTGACTCAAAGAGGTTTACATAATAAATAAAAATGTATTGTCTCACCTAAAAATGAATAAAAATCAATTCAATCAGACATGGCATTTCAGTTCATTCATAGACTAATACTGTTAGCATGTTAAGCGAAACTAGGATTTCCAGGACATCTAACATAGTCTTTGTGTCTTAGACTGCCTGGGTAGTCTAAATCAGAGTGTATCATGAGTTGATGTCCAACAAGTCTGTCGGTGGTGTATTTGTAAAGAACAATGTGAAAGTCTGGGCTGCTTGATTGGACATGGCAATGACCATGTCATGTGGATTTGTGGAAATTTTTGTGTCCATTTTCCAAAGACACAACCCTTTTTATTGAGATAAAAAAAAAATCAGAATCATGTTTTTCTTTCTAGATTTCCAGTAAGTAGGAATTGGATGCAGGGCTTGGTACATACTAGGCAACTGTCCTAATGTTGAACCGCACATCCTCAACCTTTATTCTACTATTTTTTTTACACTGAGACATGCTCTCACTAAGTTTCCTGGTCTATCCTTGGACTCACTGTGCAGCCTAAAATAGCTTTGAACTTACAGTCCTCTGCCTCAGCCTCCTGAGTTGCTGCAATACAGATCTGAGCTACTAGGCCTGGCTATATAATAAACACATCTTTTGGTATTTTTTCATGATGTCCAAATTATATTTTTCTCTTTTCTTACTCATAAAGATGCTCATATCTGTACAGAGTACTGACCAGTAGGAAGATTCCACCAGCTTAAGTATGTTCATGTCACATAGACCAAGGCTAAATTTTCTGTTGCTAAACTCATTGGGAGCTTGGCTCTTCGATCCTGGAAGCAGCCGCTCTCATAAGGTGCCCTGTCCTTCAGGTTTCTTCTCAAGTGTTCTCTGATTAAGGAGGTGGTTCCTCATTTCCCCACCTGAATTCTTTTTTTTTTAAATTGTTTAATTGAGCAATATATTTTCTTCCCTCCCCTCCCCTCCCTTCCTCTCTCCTCCCCTTCTACCATCTCCCATGATCCCTATTCTCCCAATTTACTCAGGAGAACCTGTCTTTTTCTACTTCCCAAGTAGATTAGACCCATGTATGTCTCCCTTAGGATCCTCTTTGCTGTCTAGGGTCTCTGAGATTGTGATTTGTAGGCTGGTTTTTCTTTGATTTATGTTTGAAAGCTACTTATGAGTGAGTACATATGATATTTGTCTTTCTGGGTCTGGCAATGTTCCTTCTGTTTCTATTGTGTGGAACAATTTGAGGAGTATTGGTATTAGGTCTTTGAAAATCTTATAGAATTCTGTGTTGAAACCATCTGGCCCTGGACTTTTCTTGGTTGGGAGACTTTTGATGATCGTTTCTATTTCTTTAGCAGTTATAGGTCTATTTAATTTACTTATCTGGTCTTGATTTAATTTTGGTAATCCAGAAAGTTGTCCATTTCCTTTAAGTTTTCCAATTTTGTGGCGTACAGGTTTTTGAAATATGACCTGATGATCCTCTGTATTTCCTCTGTGTCTGTTGTTGTATCCCCTTTTCATTTCTGATTTTTGTTAATTTGAATATTCTCTCTCTGCCTTTTGGTTAATTTGGATAAAGGTTTGTCTATTTTGTTGATTTTCTCAAAGAACCAACTCTTTGTCTCATTGATTCTTTGTATTGTTTTCTTTGTTTCTATTTTGTTGATTTCAGCTCTCAGTTTGATTATTTCCTGCCATCTAGTCCTCCTGGGTGAGTTTGCTTCTTTTTGTTCTATAAACTCACTAGTGTGGGATCTTTCCAGCTTCTTTATGTAGGCATTTAGTGCTATGAACTTTCCTCTTAACACTGCTTTCATTGTATCCCATAAATTTAGGTATGTTGTGTGGTCATTTTCATTGAATTTTAGAAATTCTTTAATTTCTTCCTTGACCTATTGATGATTCAGGTGAGCACTGTTTAATTTCCATGTGTCTGTGGGCTTTCTGAAGTTAGTGTTGCTGCTGAATTTTAGTTTTAAGCCATGGTGATCCGATAAGATACATGGGGTTATTCCAATTTTTTTTTGTATCTTTAGAGGTTTGCTTTGTTACCTAGTATGAGATCAATTTTTGAGAAGATTCCAGAGGTGCTAAGAAGAAGGCATATTCTTATATGTTTGGATGGAATGTTCTATAGATGTCTGTTAAGTCCATTTGAGTCATAACATCTGTTAGTTCCCTTATTTTTCTGTTAATTTTCTGACTGGCAGACCTGTCCAGTGGTGAAAGAGGAGATTTGAAGTCTCCCACTATTAGTGTGTGGGGTTTAATGTGTGATTTAAGTTTTAGTAGCGTTTCTTTTACATGTGAGGGTGCCCTTGTATTTGGGGTATAGATATTCAGTATTATGATTTCCTCTTGATGGATTTTTTCCTGTGACTAATATGTGATGTCTTCTAAAAATATGGAATGCTTCAAAAACTTGCATGTCATCCTTGTGCAGGGGTCATGCTAACCTTCTCTGTATCATTCCAATTTTAGTATATGTGCTGCCGCAGCGAGCACCCACCTGCATTCTAAAGAATGCTTCTCATTCTGCTGACTTTTTCCTTATAGCATTTATTGCCTGGTAGTTTTCTTCTCTGTCGGTTTCTCCCTGACAAGAATATAAGCCTCTAGAGAACACATGGTTTTGCCTTTTCCAAATTGCCTTGTTGCTGTGACCTAAAATAAAGCCTGATAAGGTGTATATATATATATATATATATATATATATATATATGGAATATATATATATATGGAATATATATATGGAATATATATATATGAATGAGTGAATACAGTAACTAAATTTGAATTTTAAAAATATTCTAATTAATTAACATCCTAATTATCAAATATCTCCAGCTATTTCACATTTTCCCATTTGTATTATTCAGATTGTGTTTAAAATAAGCCTATCAGATTCTGCCTCCAAAAGAAGCCCACTGTGTTTTCTGTTGCCATCCATCAGAAACTATGGAATGCAGTGATTAGAAGCATAGCCCGGAGCTAGAGCACCCAAGTCAAATCTTGTTAGTTTTACTCAGCATCTGTGTGACCCCTAGAAAATTACTAATTCCTCTGTGCCTCTGATGCCTCATTTATACAGTGATTGTAATAGTTCAGGCCTCAAGAAGTTTTTGTAAGCATGTTATAAACTGATACAAAACAAAGCACCTAGAAGAGTATTTGGGACATAATATTATTTGTATTTAGGCATGCATAATTTTGATTAATATTGCTTGTTACTATTTATTAATATTATACTATAATATCAGTTAATATTGCTTTGTAATTATTATCTTAGCCCAGTCCCTGTGGCCTATAACAGGGTGGCCTGGTGATGGGTAAGTTATGAAGAAAGCAAGCTTATTTGACTCATAACACTAATTCTAGAAGAACAAATAGTGCAAGAATCTGACAAGGATCCCCTGGCTACATGGGAACATGATACATGAAGTCGTGTAGAACGTTCATGGGATTGGAGACAAAGAGCGATGGGCAGAGTACCACATGTTAAGAGAATCAGTAAGAAAGTGGAGTAGCCACAAGCTTGCCCATTTGTAACAGACTGCTCTTGGGAACCAATCCTCCGTAAGACTTGCGTGATCCCTTCACAAAGGGGCCCTGCCTCAGTCACCTCTTAAAGGCCCTACCACTTTTGGGATGATTACATTGGGCAATAAACTTCAATAGGAATAAACTACATCCAAGCCATGGCAATATTTGAGAATGCACTGTTTGTAGATTGTAGGTGGGATGAATGGATGTATTTACATTATTAAAACCTGAAATCCAATAATGTCCTTCTCTTTTGTGATAATTCTATCTCTCAGAAGCTTTCATCTTTCACTGGTCTGCTCCGTACAGCTGCTGCACGTGTGTAACTTTTTTCAGATATATAATCTTAGTTGCTATTCTGAGTGAGGCTATTCTTCACAGTTTATCAGAGCGTATGCTCGCCGTTCAGCCCATTTTCCAGATGTGTCATTAGACTCAGTAATGTGTATGTGATAGTCTTCTCAACATTTCCCTGGGGATGTTGGGCTTGCCATCTCACCACATTCCAGCTTAACAAGATTCAACTGAAATTTTGCATGCATTGAGAGGGCTTGCTGACTTGAATCAGGTTAAACTGATTCATTAGTTAAACTCTCATCTATATTTCAGTTGACAAATTATAGGAGTGTGCCATGCTTCATGATTTCCTTTGGGATGTCTTTCAGAATAATTAACTGAGATTAAGGAAGTTGCTGTTGGAACTGATCAGCAAAATACATTTCCATTTTGGTTGGTGAACATGTTTTCTGTCTCTGCTTACACCAAACACAGGAGATGAAGGTTGCATATTAAGGCCAACAGAACAGACCATAATTGCATAAAACCCGGACTACCTTCCTCCATATTACTCAGTCACATGTTTTTCTGCTCAAATAAACAATGGTATAGCCAACACAGACTCACTCTCATTCTCTGATTGTTGTGTGGGTCCAGAGTGCTCACCGGTCACTTCACAGGCTTGTCTATTGCATTCAGAGAGCTATTCTCCTATTTCTATTTTGAACTCATTCCTGAAACTTCCATCCCTGAGAAAATGGAAGCACTGAAAGGTTATCACCACCTACTTCAACCCTTCTAGTCCCTCTTTTGCCCTCCCTTTTTCTGGTTGTATAAACCTGTGGTCTTTCCCACTTCTTTCCTCCCAGGAGGCTTAGATCCTTTTTCCACTGAAGTTTCAAAGGATGATTTCATCCCCCTTTGGCAATTCTATTTCTCTGTACTGTCTCAGTGAAGTTTGTTTGTCTGGATCTTATACTAAAACATCCTGGAAATACCTTCTTTCTAAAAACAAAAATGGAAAATGAAAAACACCCTCCCCTGTATTTATTGTCCTGGTCTGATTTATTATAAGACCCTTAAAATGGACACCTTTTATTTATATACTATATTTTCATTAATTAAATTTGTTCTCTGGGATGGTTAGTTCTAATTGTCAACCTGATACAACTTAAAATCACCTGGAAAAGGAGTGTTATTGAGGAATTATCTAAACGAGGTTGGTCTGTGGGCATGTCTATAGGGGGCTGTTAGTTGATGTAGGATGGCCCAGTCCTACTGTGGACAGCATCATTCCCTAGGCAACTGAGCAACATAAGGAAGGAGAAATCTAGTTGAGAGTAATCAGGAAAGCAAAAATATATTCTGTCTTAGCTTTTGACTGTGAATGTCACGTGACTAGCTGCCTGCATTCCTGCCTTGACTTCCCTAAAATGATAGGCAATAAATTAGATTACAAGTCAAATAAACCTCTTCCTCATTTATGTTGCTTTTTGTCTTTATATTTTATCACAACAACCAAAATAAAATTAAAGTATTCTTTGACAACTCTGTGACTGTATACAGTGCATTCTGGCTACTCTCTACCCTCCCCAACCTTGTCAACACCTCCTCCACTGTGGAGGTCCATTTCCAATTTTCATTTCTCTTTCATTTTATTTTGTGACCTACCAGATTTAACCAGGGCCATCTTATGACCACAGGTCTGAAACTATCCCGTGGAACTTGGTGGGCTAATCAGTGTGGATATGTCTGAAGCTAATATCTCCCCTTTCCACCAGAATCCACTAGCAGCCAACTAGTCCAGCATGGAGGGATATTGCTCCATTAGCCTTGCCTCTATCCATCCCTGGCTGTTGACAGATCCAGTACTGTGACTTGCCACTGTATGGAAGTGCAGCTGCTGTGAGTTCATGATTGAACGCCTGTGGCGTGCCTAGAAAACAGCACCCTACTGCTCTTCTCCCTTTCTTCTGGCTCTTGAGTTCTTTTGCCACAACTCCTGCGACACTCCTGAGCCTAGACTTGATGGCATAAATGTCCTGTTTTAGGGTCGTACAATCAATCGTCCCTTCTTTTCAGTACGCTGGGCAGCCAAGAGTCCCTGAATTATGACGATAAAGAGACAGTGTTCTGATTAAGCTAAGAGTAGCAATTGTAGTTTGATTGTACATTTAACTAAATGATGGTATTCAATTCCCTCCTAGGGCTCATGACATCCACAGGCATGGGTTTTCCTGGGATTACACCAGACATGAATTCCTTCCTGCAGAGTGTTCCTCAGTTCCATTAAGAGAGCTGTTGGCTGCTGCTTTAATGACTGAGGCACTATTGCAGCAGTGGGCATATGTTGCCTGGGTGGGTTTGTAGTTCATAGGACTCATAGCTGGGTAAGACCCCTGATACCTTTTCTTCCCTACTATCTACATGGCACCTTTCAGCATTATGAAAGCTAATGCAAAAGGAGACAGGTTTTTTTTTAGCTCAGTTCTTCAATAACTTCTCTATATCTTAACCAAAGTATGTGGTGTCATTAGCAGTATAATCTTATCATCTCATTCTGGTGGACAACCAAGAAGAATGACAAGAACATGCAATTTTAAGGGCCTCTGGGTACCCTTTAACCAAAAAGAAAAAGAAAAACTCATAAAAACAACATAGCTGTTACTGTGGGTTTTTGTTTAATAATCCATGACTTCTAGGAGTAGTGCTATCCAGTCAAGCAAGATAGCTCTTCTAGTTCTTACGTTTTGGTTTATATTTATAATTGGCTTGCAAATAGTTGGTTTCCCTATGACTTTTTTCATATTTTCTTCATTTTGATTTCATATGACCCCCTCTCCTCCTATTGCCTCCAAACCCCAAAACCCAATTAATTCCTTATATCTCCCGTACTCTGCCCTCATCTGCTTAACTGCACTTTCTTAAAGCATTCACCACCCAGTAGCCCCTTTTTGTTTTCCTGGCTTTCGATAGGAGCTCCAAGCTAAACACACAGATCTGAAGAGTGGAAGCTAGGATTCACATAAGATAGACAACATGTGGCATTTGTTGTTCTGGGTCTGGGTACCTCACTCAGAGTACTTTTTTTTCCTTAGTTCTATTTGTTGGCATTCAAATTTCAATTTTATGTATAGCTCAGCAAAATTCCATTCTATATCACACAACATTTTCATTATTCATTCATCCATTGATGGACAGCTAGGCTGGTTCTATTTCTTAGCTATTGTGCATAGCTAAGTGTGGATAAGCAAGAATTTTTGTAGTGGGGCATAGAGTCCTTTGGGTATGTGCCCAGAAGTGATATAGATTGGTCACATGTTAGTTCTATTTTTAGCTTTTGAAAAACCACCATACCGATTTCTGTAATGACTGAAGCAGTGAACAAAGGTTCATTTTTTTGCCCACATCCTCACCAGCATTGCTGTCACTTGATTTGGTATCTTTCCTCACACTCTTTCAAGCCTACTCCAGTAAGGGATCGTTTCCCTAACTGCCCTCCCTGAAATATCTCCTTGAGGTCTGCAATCACTGACACTACTATCTCCTGTGACCATTTCTCACCCTCCACCCATCTGACATTTGTACAGGGCTTTTGTCTGTCTGTCTGTCTGTTTGCTTGCTTGCTTGCTTACTTGCTTTGTTGCTTGCCAATAACCGGCCCCTGTCCTAACTTTTCTTATGCCACTCTCATGGGATATCTCCGAGTGTCACTATCCAGTCAAGCAGGTGCTATCCAGTCAAGCAAGATAGCTCTTCTAGTTTTTACGTTTTAGTTTATATTTATAATTGGCTTGCAAATAGTTGGTTTCCCTATGACTTTTTTCATATTTTCTTCATTTTGATTTCATATGACCCCTTCTCCTCCTATTGCCTCCAAACCCCAAAACCCAATTAATTCCTTATATCTCCCGTACTCTGCCCTCATCTGCTTAACTGCACTTTCTTAAAGCATTCACCACCCAGTAGCCCCTTTCTGTTTCCTGGCTTTCTATAGGAGCTCCAAGTTAAACACACAGATCTGAAGAGTGGACGCTCCCTGGCTGTATTTGAACAGTGTAAATTGGATGCTTCTTTCTCATACCACAGCCTGAAAGTGGGAATGTTCAATTTAGTTCCTAGACAGTTTCTGTTCCATTATATTCATTTTCTGTATAATTTTACAACTTTAAATTTCAGCAGAGCTCTACCTTCTGATAATTTCTAATAAATAATGAGGAGAAATAGTTAATGAGGATAATTAAAATCTTAGTAGCTTTAGTACCTATGAGTATAATAAACAATTTATGTTCACTGATCCAGTGGAAAGACTGAAGATAAATTTTGCATTACAGTTATTACATAGAAAGCAGCTTGATTTCAGATTTAGTCAATGAGGGGGCCTCTCATATATGATCTCCCACTTTGTAATGTGATTCTGAAGGATTATAATTTCAATCAAGACAAGAAATAAGCCATGCTTCCAGAGGTCTTGTGAATTGTCATTGTATCTTAAAATGGTCTTCAAGTTGGGCCTTCAACGTGAAGAAAGGGAATCTCATATATATACCACCTACAAATGGAAATCTGTTCTAGAGGAATTATGTAGGAACAAAGATCCACACACACACACACAACACAGACACTCACATGGTCTTTTATGATGACTCAACTCTTTTATGTTTCATAATGATATGTGTTCAGTTCAAACCATTCTTCAAATTTTGTTGTATCTTAGACTTATGTGGTATGATCTTTTCTTGCAGTGCAATAATAACAGCTCCCAGTTAGTCACATAGTCATAGGGCAAACGGCTAAGACACTGAAGTATGTTATACTCCTAACCTAAGATGTTTGATAAGCCATGTTACTAAGTACATATTCAACTGTGCGTAGAGGTAATTTCCAATGGGTTTATCAGGACATGTGTTGTAAGGAGGCCATTAGCTTGTTTCCTGGCTGCCCGGCAGCTCAGCCCTGAAATAATCACACAGAAACTGTATTAATTAAATCACTGCTTGACCCATTAGCTCTAGTTTCTCATTGGCTAATTCTTACATATTAATTTAACCCATTTCTATTAATCTGTGTATCGCCACGTGGCTGTGGCTTACCAGCTAAAGTTCCGGCATATGTCTCTGGTGGGGCTACATGGCTTCTCTCTGACTCTACCTCCTTTCTCCCAGCATTCCGTTAAGTTTTCCTGCCTACCTAAGTTCTGCCCTATCAACAGGCCAAAGCAGTTTTCTTTATTAATTAACCAATCGTATGCACAACATACAGAGGGGAATCCCACATCAAACATAGCTCCATTGTGGGTTGAAGAATGTTGATTTACTTCAAATGAATATCCAGCACACAGAGATAACCCAGACACTCAGAACATCAGTAAGATACTGTAGAAAGTCAGTGAGCATTTGAATCTGGCCATGCCAGCTTGTTGCTTTTCTGCCTGGAGGTGACTATCAAAGTCCCATGGCTATTGTAGCTACTAAATTACAAGCCACAGTTTCATACTTTTAAAGACATCTTAAAATCTGACCTCATAGGAACTGAATATTAGAGATTTGAATATAGCAGTTGGTTTTTAAAGTGAAGGGATAGTGGTCAAGAGGTAGGGAAGGGAAGGAAACAAAACACAGGCCAACCACCCTGGTAAGGAAGTTAGAGGATATCATAGAAAACACATGTATCGGGACATTTTTTCCTGAGAAACAATGGGAACTAGGATATCTGTTCACTTCCTGTTTAAATCCAACAGCCGTTGCTGACTACTACCTGGTGTGAGGTGGTAGTTATGTGATAAGCTTCAAGTACTTCAGATGTTCTGGTATCATAGACTATGCACTCCTGTGTTATTTCAGGGAAAAGACCCAAGCCATAGAGGTGGAGGTAATGGTGCATGAGAACCTGTTAGAGGACACCGCAAGGTCAAAGGGTGTGGTTAGGAGACAGACAACGTCTCCTTCAGACTCTGATGCTAATTAAATTAGGATGAAAAGGTGAAACTTGAAATGTCTTATAAGAAGCCAGAAACTATAAAAATTAAGAAATAGGTACTTGCTGTTTATTTTTTT
>PVIU01033559.1:0-13307 GCA_004026605.1 Ondatra zibethicus
GTGCTCATGAACCTGCTGGAGATGGAGGAGTCAGATATTTATGCACCTCCCTCCAAATCTCAGGGACTCTTAAGCAATATGGAGATAGACAAAATGAAGATTTGAAAGCATATTTAATTATATTACATATTATCCTTTGTTTATTTTCATATATATGTATATGTCCCATTGTAAAGTTGAGACTGAAAAACATTGGTAATTTGGAATCACCTGCTACTTCCTAAACTGCTGGATCTCCTTCCCTGTAATTGTCTTATTGATAATCCATAACATTACTTGATTTTCCATTGATTTTTTTGGCTGTGACATATTTTTTTCTTTTAGGGAATATAGCTCATGAGAGGGATGTATATTTTTCTGCAAATTTTATTCCACTAACAAGATGATTATTTTTTTAAAGGATTATCCTTCTGTTATGCCACATGTAGTAAATCCCAGTAAAGTTTCTTAACAGCAACAGAGGGATTTCCATTATATGATGACATAATTATATATGAAATTTATAATTACTATAAAAATGCATTCACTCAATCAAATTGAAAAGTCTAAGAATATTTTTAAAATTGGCTGTGATGCTCCAGTGTAGCATATATTTATTCCATTGACATATAAGCCAGCCAAATTATAAAATACTGGTACCTGAGGAAGAAAATTCTGATAACTCTTCAAAGTGTAAGGGGGGGGTTCAGGTTTCACAATATCTCTCCAAATATAGCAAGATACATTTCAATTGTTTTTAAATATTTATATAAGTTTATATATGTCTGTATCAGTTTGTATATACATATGTGTATATAAACATACACAAAATGCATGTGTTCACTATTTTGACATAGTTTAAAATTTTATACATGAACAGTGTATTTATACTATTCCACATTTTTTTGCTTCCTCCTTCAATAAAATATTTTCACTACAAATGTCAAAATAAATACTGGTAAATAGTAAAATAATTTTATTTCAATGTACATGGACCAATGTATAAATAACTAACCCAAACTATGTGCAGGATGTGGTGATTTTATAACTATTTTTACCATTGACATTTGTAATTGAGTAGTCTATCAATGTAAGTGATCTGCAGAAATGGATCTAATATTTTTGCTGCCTCACCTCTGTGATGATTCAGTCCCTGTTGACACTAAGCTTCTTCTGCCTACTTATCATAAACCCCATTTATCTGTTTTGTTCTTCCCAGCAACATTGAAGCATGGTTCTCCTGCCTAAGCTTATACTGATTAGCTATAATCTGTTAAGCTTCTTTATTAAACAATTCACAGTGACATTTATTTACCCTGTGTAAAGGAGTATTATTGAAAATTGTGAATGAGACAAATCTTAAACTGCTAAGGCTCTATAGAAAGACTTTCCCTGAACATCTCTGTATTTTTTCCCAACCAGTAACTTATTATCATCTCTGATGAGGGTCAAGTGATGCTCAAATATATGGGTATATCAATATGTCATCAGGGAGCAGTTCATCTCAACATGACTCTGGCAGAATGAGTTAAATTACTTTTGCATAAGTGTCACCACTTTTATCTCAGGTTCCTGGCCAATAAATAGTGAGAGCATTCCTTCTAGCTAGTCACCTTAATCATAATCTCCTTAAATGCTTGATTTCTATCCTGATATTTTTGGCCACTATGGAAAAAAAAGTATCTGAAGATTGATCAAAATTTTCTTTTCTCAAACATGTTGTTCATGGGATTGGGGAAATTTGTTTCTGCTAATTTTAATCCATTAATGTACAGTCTACCTTTCATTCATGTCTTTTGTATCAATTCCATTGAAACTTTAAAATAGCAGAAGATGGATTTCTGTTCTATGATGACATAAGTATGTAGGAACTTCCAAAATAGGATCTGTCCATCACATTCTGAGTTTTAAGAATATTTTTGAAATTGTCTATGAAGCTCCACTTTGGCATGATATGCACATGGATGGCCAAGAACCAAACCATACAACACTTTATTGGCCCTTCAGCAAGAAAACTCTTATATCCCCACTTAATATGAATGGTTCAGTTTTCACAATATACTCCTAATATAAAATGAAACATTTTGAGGACCTTCAAATATTTATATGTTTATGAATCTGTTTATGTGAGTTTGTTTATGCATATGTATATATATACATATGTAAACTTTTGTACACTTCTCTTGACATAGTTTAGAATTTCATTCATGAGTCCTGTATAATATTTCATATTACCTTCAGTTTCCTCCTTCAATAAAGCATGAAGTACAAAATGTCACAATAATTACAACTACTTCTAAATATTATTTTATTTCTTGCATATACAAATGTATACATAACTAACTCACACTTATATAGAATGTATCAATTATATGTATCCATTTTAGCATTCTCTTTGGGGGAGTTTTCCACCTGCGTTGGAATTACAATATTTCATGTCATTGTGCTAACCTCTTAAGTTGTTTCTTTACTATTTGGTAGATTCAAGATTTTTAAACTTTTGCTTTTTAATATTTTTTTATTAGAAGACACTGTCTTCACACAGATATCCTGTTTCTTATGACATGAAATTTTGTCTGACCTTTCCTTGCAATAATTTCTAACTGTCAGAAAAATGACGATTTGTGTGGTTTGATCAGGTAATATTGGAGGAAATGTTGTAAGAATTTGCTATGTGAACAGATGAATAATTTTTGCAATATTGCTTTAATATGATGGGTTTTTTTATGACAGGTAGAGCTAATGTTGCCTGTGGGTATAACAATAAATATTTAGAATGGAGTGAGGAACTATATTTCTTCATAGAATTTGCAGGTGAAGATTCTGCTTCATGGCTCATCATCTCCCTGGCCACATTGAATAGGTCAGCTTGATAGATTGGGCACAGATTGCATTCCTGTCCATGACATATATCTGCATCACTGAAAAAAGTTAGAGTGAAAAACTGGGAAATGTCTTTTGGTATCAAACCAGTCATAACTTAGGAAAGGCTAAATATTGTTAAATTATGACTTTTGAAGGAACTGGTCAAAATTTAAAAAATTGAGTTGATATTTTATATTCCTGTTAGCTGAAGTTTTAACCTTAAATATGTAGGATGATTTTAATGAAATAATAAATGTGTTAATGGGTTAAGGAACTGAATCTAAGATACTAATAGTATAACTAATTGCTAAAAGGACCATATGTATAAGAGGAACAATGATATAACAAAATTTTATTCAATTCTGAGGCTTTATATATTGGGGACTCTTCAATGAGGGTCTTGTTTGTTGTTTGTGTGGATTATAAAAGAATGGTAAAGACACTGGCATGTGTATATTTATAATCACTGTGTAACCAATCTAGAGTTTCTTTTTTTACTGATTGGATCTTTCTTTATTGAATTTCTATGTAGTTCTTTGATCATGAGAGACAAATATTAAACTGCCTTGTTAGTTTAACATTACACAGATTGACACATGGGTTGATACAAGGCATTAGTGACTGGATCCTTTCCCCATGGTTCCCTGACAGACTAGATTATGCCTGAGGCATCGGGGAGTCCTGATTATCTCTGTAGCTTGGGGAAGTTGTTGATTCCATGCTGACAATGAGTAGACTGCTTCTCAATGTTCATTATCACAATTTATGTTTTCTATCGTGGGCCTCTTAAAGCAGCCATACATGTGTTACTTGTCAGCTCTCAGCCAAGAAGCTGCCACATATCGGAGCCATTTCTTTATTTGCCCCTAGGATTGAGTTTAGCCAAGGAAAGGTTGTTATCAAAAAACTGCTTTAGCTCCAGTTTTGGTGGTTTGTCTCTTTCTCAATACTTTTGTATGTCTTATGTTGAATGTCAGTAGGAATGGCATTTGTAGGTGGAATATTTTATCACACCAGATGGTTTTCAAATAACCACAGAAAGACTATTATTAATTATAAATGTCCTTTCAATGGATCAGGCTTTTTACTGGTTCTACCTTAGATTGTAAATCTCCCCATTTCACATCTAGGCCATGGCATGTGAATTATTAACTTTTCTCAGTATAACAAGTTCATGTTCTTCTCTCTGTATCATCTCATCATAGGGAGACTACTATCATTTTTCCCAAGCAGACTCTTAGTCTGATACTCCCAACTAATTTGTCATGACTAGGTATTGGTGTGAGAGGTCCAACAAGGTATAAGCCATTCAGTTTATTTATTAAACCAGTCCATGTAATATATATTCAAACAGAATAAAGGGATTTCCTTCACTATGTTCTTGACAGTTTCATGCAAACACCCTTTCTTACATGTTATTTATAAGCCTTTTAAGACATACATTTCTATACTTGCATGAACTTAACAAGTTTTAAGATTTATGCCCATTTCTGACATTTATATATCCAATGCTCTGAAAGTAGCATTGAAAACTGGGGGAACACAAAGAACTATATAATAACTAGGAAGGGATTTTAATTTAGTGATCATTAAAGTGGTTAGCAGTGTTGTGTTGGGTTATAGTCAATTATGCTATTTTATGTTTTGCTTTTAAGTATATACTCTGGACAGCAAGGCAGAAATTTCAGTATTAATTACGTTTGAAAATTAATAAAGTTAGAATATATTTTTAGAGTACTCATATTCAAATTCGTGCACAGTGATATTATACGATTCCAGGACATATGTGTAGTATGGTAACAGGAAGTTCTGCCAGCATACATTTTTAGCGAGGCTTGACTGGCAAATCCCAACAAACAGAAAAAAAACTCAAATCTTTTAGTTTTAATAAACAACTGGACCAATCTAGTTGCAAAATCTAGTTTTGAAAAACATGTGCATCAATCCAGTATTTTATTGATGTATAAGGCTCAGAGTCCTTGCTGACTTGTTTGTCCCATACTTGGAAGGAATGTTGAAGATTAAGATAGAAATCAACAAGAGACAACAGATAGAATTGGGAGGTCAGCCAGTGAATACTGTGATCTGCCTAAAATTTATTGTTCACAGTTCTTATGTACTCTATTCTAAAATGTGGGGAAGGGGAATGCAAGAGCCTTCCTTACCATGATACAAAGAATTAACAAAAGAATTACCTCTGACATTCCTAAACAGCAAGTAAAAACACCTTAGATCAATATATAATTTTGTCTTAGCAAAACTATCAGTTATCACACCACAGGTCAAAACATTCTTTTGTGTAACTTTGAAGAAGTTAACTATGTCTGAAATCTTTTTAATTGAATTAATAATGCTACAGGAAAATGGCTGTTTTTGTTTTAGATTGTATTCTCTTCAGCATTGTATAACTGTCCATCAATGGTACAAACATTCTGCCTTCCATGCCCTTTCTTTATATGCCTAGACACAGAAATAATTTATCTATCCTTTATTACCAGAATCTGTTTAGAGTGGGTTAAGAGAGAGTGGGTAGTTTGATCCCACATACATCTGAGTCAACTTTCCATTGAAACTTCACAAGTAACTTGATAAATATAGGCAAGCCGAGAATGCTTATCAATGCAAATGATTCTATAGCTACAATAACTTCTAGTAAAGTAGTAAAGGATAACTAAGTTGAAATGACATATTTTCAAATTGATCGAGGATGTCTTTAGCAGAATATTTGTTCTCTCTCTCTCTCTTTTTTTTTGTTCTGAGACAGGGTTTCTCTGTACTTTCAGGGGCTGTCCTAGAACTTGCTCTTGTAGACGATGTTGGCATTAAACTCACAGAAATCTGCCTCCCTCTGTTCATGGAGACAGATCAAAGAATCCAAGTTTATTTCCAAGATATACCAATTATATTTTCTTTATTATAAGGGACCAACTCATGAAAAGAAAAGAAGTCCAACCTTTAATGAGTAGCATGGGAAACACAGGCTGGCCATTTTCTCTGGGTACCTAAAAATTCATGCCCTAAACTGGTTTAACCTAATACAAATCATTGGCTCACAGTGATTCCCCATTATGCCTCTGCCTCCTGAGTACTGGGTTAGAGGTGTGTAACCACTGACCAGCATCTTTAGCAGGTTTAGCTGCACCAAAATCCAAATTTGTATTATTGCCTATGTCAAATCAAAGACTCTTTAGATTCATACCAAATTCCTCTCATATAAGCTGTAACCATTTTAGAAATGACAACATTTTCATAGTGAAAAGTAGTAGTTTCATACATTGACAGGTCAATACCAAAATTATTGTATGAATATCAACAATAAAACACAATTTGTTAAGTTACAATTCTTATAAGTTCATTTTAATCAATGAAATGTTTTTGTGATGGGTGAGACAGGTATGTTTTTCATATCATAGAATCCAAATGCATTGTTCCTATCACCTTTAAAAGATGTGTTTCATCTGCTACAGTCCCTGAATACTAAATATTAGCAGCAAAGCCTTTATTCCATTCCTTCTCATATACTGAAGTGTGGTTTTATCCACTAATTACATCTAAAATAGTGTTTGGTTGATTTAACAAGCTTCCATCCCACAAAATGGAAATTTCTGAATCTCACTTCTCCAGGACCTTTAGCTCAGGTGCAGATGAAACACTGCACTGGAAAAGTTAACCTCTGTGTCCCAAGATATATTTGATATACATAGTTGAACATCCAGTCAAAAATCCTTTGCTTGATTCAGATTAATAAAACTCACAGATGTCCAGGTGGTCTCTGCAGCAGTTCTAACAAGAAATTGGAATCACCAACCATCACTCTATCCTCCTTTATTTGTCAGATTGCAGTATGATGACATCAGAGTTTCAGGATCATAGTTTCAGCAATCTCACTCCAACCCCTCTTGGTGAGCACTAGCAACCACAATACCATCCAGTCTGGTATTCCTCTGGTCCACACACTACACCAAGCCATTGAGATTTATTTTCTTCCTGAAGAAATAAAACCATAAACATGCCCTTTACCATATATTAAAACAGGGTTTTGTCCTTTCCATAATCCAGTTGAAGGGTCTTCCCATTTTGCTTTAGCCAAAACTCACATTTACACCATCATGCCAAAATCAATGCATGGTAGATTATTTGTGGGCATCCACATTTAAGAAATTTAGATTAAAAAAAAGCATGATGTAATGCATTATATGGTGACTGAGGTGTAACTCTCCTTTATTTAGTTATTGAAATTGTGTATTCAAGAAGCCAGTAGAATGCTCTACTTGATTCACCATTTGCCTGGCAGCATCTATAAGGGTTCTGGGGAAAATAGGGTGACTACTCCCTGCATAGCTAATGATTTCCCATAGACAATTTTAAAATAGGCACAGTCACTGAATATCTACCATTCATTTTTGAAATTCATTCAACGTTTGCAAGCTTTCTTTCCTAATTTCCACTTTCTGTGGCTTAATTTCTTTAGGATTCAACATATGTCCCAAGAAGAGAAAAGGCGGCTACATTTGTATTTTCTGTGGGGAATTAACTAACCTTACTTGGACAAGGCTCTGCTGAAGCTGTCAAATGTTAGCAGCAAATGCCTTCATATTTTATGGACTAGCAAGATATCAGCCATAATGGATAATGAAAATTTGTAGAAATTGATTTCTAATATTTTGTATAGCATGAGCCACACAAATCTGGCATAATAAAGCACTGTTAATCATATCCTAAATCAACATTTACCAGTGATATATCTTATATTGCTCTTTAAATTAAGTGACAGAAGACTTAAGTGAAAATCTTTGAAAATCTTTTGGAGCCCAAGGGATGGTAAGAAAACAACCTATTAAATATGAAACTGTTTTATAGGTATCATTTGTTCCATACCTGAAGGAGAAGGTAATCCAGGCTCTAAAGCTCCACCTAGGTACATGGTCTCACTAACTACTCATAATTCTTGTATCAGTCCCGATTTTCCAGATTTCTTTGTTGTTAGAGAACATCTTTAACTCTTTTCCCCTGCAAAGCAGTAGCCATAACTAAACCTTGGGTGAATGAGGTTAAAATTCCTGAAAAATTTCAAATATAATCAGAGTTGTCACCTATCTTTATAAAGATGACAAAGCAGCCTGATATATCACATTAGTATTCTCATTGGCTAGCTGTTTAAAAATCAAAATTCTAGATTTTGTATCCCAATTAATCTGTTTAATGGCTGCATCAGTATAGAGTCAAAATCCTGAAACAACTAAACAGGTCCCTGTATTATTTAAGTTAAGTCCTAAATCTGCTCTCCTAAAGACAGAAGTTTATTCTAGACCGTCTTGACAGCTGCATTAATTTGGACACCGGCTGCTACTTCAGTGTTGAAATGCTGATCAGTTACTCTATAGGAGCCTTGACTGGAAAATATATCATCACAAATAAGAACTACTTGGGCCAGATTACTTACAGATGTGGCTCAAATTTCCAAATCAGATAGTCTTTCCTGTCAGTCAAGCTTGGGCCATCTATTTCCAATCCCCAGGGTATGGCTTCTAAATTCATATACTATAGCAGCATGTGTAAAAGAAGAAATCTGGTCACATTGAGTTCAGGCTGTTTTAATACTTTCCCTTGTTTGAATGGTTTCAGACCATGTTGTCTGACTAGATTTCCTTCAGCATCAATTTTTTTCTGTTGCTAGAAACATTTGAAATCCCTGAGCATCTTCTCATTGACTCAGTCTTTCTCTGATATTAGCTTGTAAGAGTAATGCAGAACAAAAGCTGAGTGTTTGCCTTCCTCAGGAGGACTCTGCACCATAGATGGATCTAAACCAGCCTTTATGGTAGAAGACGAGTGCTTTTATGATAGAAGATTTTAAGAGACTTTAACTTTCTGCGAAAGAGAAATTACTAAATCTCTCAGACCTTTTAGTTCCTGTTCTAGCTTTCCACTGGGTTTTTGACTCTCATCATTCTTAGTCAGAAGTGAGCAACTTGAAAGATTCTCAGTATGGTACATAGTGGTTTCTTCCTCAGCTTACTAGGCTCAGACTTAGTGGGTTCTTCCTCAGCTTACTAGACTCAGACTGATTGTATCACAGTCCCATAAATCCTTCTTAATCTGTCAGCTTCTCCACTGTCTGTGGAGAGTCTTGTCTCACTTCTAACCATTTCAGGGGCACTGCCTTCTGCTGTTCAGGATAGAAAACCTAACTATCCCTTATAAGCACCCAAAAATAGAGAGCATCCATCATCCTCTTGAAGTAATTGGTGCTGACAGAAGCAGACATGTGTCACTGTCAAGGAAATTGTAAGTTCTTGAAAACTTTTAAATGCCTTTTAAATATTCTTTAGGTCTTTGAATTGTTGAAGATTATCTATCTAACTGAACTATATTCCCACATATTTAGAAAACCTAAATTATGTTACTAACAGTTTAGTTAGTATGGGTGACTATCTTTTAAACTATATTCCTTAACTATACATTACATTTAAATAAGTCTACATTTCTCTCTACAATTCACATATTTCCTTGTACAACACTCTAATCAACTTAAATATATTTTGTATTATAATTCAACTAAATGAAAATTATAATTGTATATTATATTTGTAAAAAATATATATTGTTTTATATGTAACATATTCAATTATAATTTGACTGCATAAAAACACACATAAATACAAACAAAAACAAATCACAGAGAATCAGAAGCAGTAGCTACTTGTCAGCACAGATTCACAATCAAAAATAGAATGGAGGCTTTCATGTATATAGGTGAATTCAAGAGAAAGGCTGCTAAAGCTCATTAAGGCAACCTGTCATAATTTCCCAGTTTTGTCGGCTGCTAACTGAAGACAAAACACAGGTAAATCACATTTTATCCTGTGTTCCACTGTCAATCGCTCTGCTTCTTTTCACAACACACAGGGAGGAGGGAGACACAGATGACTCATCAGCTCTGGATGAGATCATCATGTTAAGTGCAGTCCTGTGCTTTCCTATCCTCGGTTTGAGATCTCTCTCCTTATTGGTTCCTAGATGGCATAAAAAGGTCTGATCTGAGGGATTTTGCCAGTGAGGCTTTGACTAAAGTCCTGCTAAAAGCTGGACTTTAGTCAAAGCCTCACTGTAAACAGCCCCAGATAAGAAAATATGTTCAAGAGACCTGCAGGTAACAGAAGCAATAGGAAAAGCAAGTAATTTGTGAGATTCCTCATGCAGTAAAGAGTCACCTGCTCCTGTTTGCAGTACAGGAAATGTGCTCGAGTCTCTGAATTCACTGCTTCAGCCGTAAAATCTGTCATTCCTGGGTTAGTCTTGGATTCTACATTTTCTGAAATGAAGATTTTCTTAGCAAGTCTATACCTGACAACAACCGGTATGTACTGATCTTATGCGTCATTGGCGGCTGCACTAAGATAATTGCTATGTCGGCAAATAGCCTCACACAGCTGGGTATCCAAAAATTTCAAGTGTCTGATTTCCCAATTAGTATGTTTAGGGACTCTGACATAGCATTTCTGAATGTGATACCAGTAAGCTGCAATCGGCAGCACAGTATCACAATCAGCCATCAGCAGGCATAAATGGAAATTTTCAGGTAGATAGGAAGGATATAGACCTGTCGGATATGTGATCACCTCCTAGTTAACTCACAATGATTTCCCCTTTTCATAATTGGATTCTGGTCCTAGGAAAACATTTTTCCTGTCATCTACTTTCACTTTCATTTTTTCTGTCGGAGCAAACATTGAGATGGGAGGGAAAAATGAGTCAGTAGCTCTGACGCAGATCTCCACGGTTACCACAGGTTTTGTTCCTATTGGTGGAATTGAGATCACTCTCCTTATTGTTCCGGGGAAAATATGACTGCACAAACTCCTTCAGTCAGAGGCAAGGAGAGCTAATAATATTGTCAGCATAGCGGGTCCTTCCTAGTTAGGCTCTGGCTATATGTCAGCTCTCAGCTGCATTGAAAATATTATGCAGTAATATATGAAAGCACTACCGTGTCTGTCACCAAAGACTCTCAAGTTATAATAAGGTATAGAAGAGGAAACATACTTCTTATCATCCTATTGCTTTTTAGGTTCTCACAGGCTCACATTTGATGTTTTGGCTAACATAGTCTGTGTTTTACTATTGCTTTTTGGGTTTTCACATGCTTGAATTTGCTGTTTTGATTGACATAGTCTTTGTGTTTTTGCATATAAATGCTTTTGTACATGATACTTTCACACTTTATGCCCATTCATAATTAGAAAATTACACAGCATGATCTTTTTTTGGAAATCAAGTGTTTATTGATGATGGCAGCGAGGTATTACAAACTTCCCTTAAAAATAATTAACACAAAGATTTCTTTGTTACTGTGTATCTTGTTGTTGTATGCTTTGAACAAGTGCAGATCTTATCTTGTATCTTCCATCTCAGACTCTAAATGCCTATGTCCGTTAGTAATGTTGAGAATGGAAAACATTGGTACTTTGGAACCAACAGCCTCCATTTGAATCTAATACGATATTTCTGCCATCTTTACAATATAAATATATGAAACTTTCAAGTAGGATTAAAGACATGAAACATCAGAACCTAGGAGCATGCAGTCTCTTATTTTCTATACAAAGACCTTCCCTGCACATCATTATGTTATTTTCCACCTAGTGCCAAAGAACATCTCTGATGAGGGTCAAATGATGCTCAGATATATGAATATATTAATACTTCATTAGGACTTAGGGTTTTTATTTCCATTTGACTCGGGAAGAATAAAATAACATATTTTTATGTATGTCATTCACCATCGTAGTGTTAGATTCCTAAACATTATGGCTGATTGAGTAATGCTTTCCATCCTATAGTCATAATAACAATATTTATTGGTTTCTGTCCTGATTTTTTGGCTCCTTTGACAAAAATATATCTGAAGACTTCTTTCTATTTTCTCTTTCTGGTCATGTAGCTAATGAGAGTAAAGAATTTTGGTCATGCTAATTTGAGGATTAACCTGCCATTATAGCCCAAGTAGTCAATACCATTTAAATTACAAATAATAGCAGATGTATTAATATTCTATGATGAAGGAAGTATATAGGATCTTCCAACAAGTTCTTTCCAACATACTGGCAGTTGTAAGTATAATTTTTGAAATGGTCTGTGTATCTCCAGTTTTGCACTTATAGCCATGACTTTGGCCCATAAACAAAAGAAATAACACACTACGTGGATCTGAGTGACAAAAAGGTGATATCCCTTCATACTATATGGAGTTGAGTTTACAAGCTCTCTCCTAATATACTATAAAGCATCTCAATTATTTCCAAATATTTATATGTTTATGTATGTGTATATATGTGAGATTGACAATGCATAATTATATTTATATATACATATGCATGTATAAGTACTCTTTCTTAATGTAGTTTAGAATTTCATACATGAGTACTGTATATATGTTATTTCACACTCAATTCTGCTTCTTCCTTTAAAATAATATCTATACTAAAGTGTCAAAATAAATCCTATTATATAATAAAATTATTATACCTTATTGTGCACATACAATTGTATATATCACTATTCCACACTGTATACACATTGTTGTTATTTTGTATGACCAATTTAGCATTGACTTTTTCTAATTCAAAGGCCTATCAATGTTACAGTACAGTAGAAAATGATCCTTTCTGTCTAGCGGCCAATATTTGTCAGTGTCTTTTCTGCTAATTGGGTAAGTTTTAGAGAGTTTTCCATCTATTTTAGCATTTCAATATGGGATGTTATTGTCTTATGCATTTTCATCATTTCTTTACTTTCATTTAATTTTAATTGGCCTTTAAGAATTCAAAAAATTTACTTTTTATACCCTTTCTTTATTTGAAGACACTTCAAAGAATATATCTTGTTCTTTTGGACAATAAATTATCTCTGAATATTTTATGAAATATTTTTAAATAAACAATAGTGGCAAGATTTTGAAGTAATTAGCTAACCTCTGACCAAACACTGTAAGTTGTTTGATATTTGAGTAGTTGTGAAATTGTATAGCAATGCTGTAAAATCATGTTTTTATTTTTCTAGAATTTGGAGCTAATGTTTCCTGTGGGTTTAGAGATAAATGTTTAGGACAAAGTTAGAACAGCTAGCTGTTCATTATTAGTCTGTAAAAACTGTATCATTTCTAAAAGTAGCTCATTCTAGGCTCTGTTATCAAATAACTTACAGTTTAATGATATAATATGAAAAAAACTGATTCAAAATATCCAATAAATAGATGCATCATCATAACTATATAAGCCTTGCAGAATACCATCCACAGTATTAGCAAAAAAGTTAATAAATTTTTCCATGGTAATGTTGTCTGCCATTATATATCTTTCAAGATTATTATTTTATTAATTAATAAAATATTTACCTTTCATAAGGTTCAGTAAATTGTTTTCGGTGTAATAATCCTTATTTTCTAGCAGGCTTTGTGGTTG
>PVIU01033560.1:0-12273 GCA_004026605.1 Ondatra zibethicus
CTTTGGTTTGATAGCATGTCCCTGGTCTTATTGCAGCATGTTATGGGAGGCTTATGACACTGGAAGGCCTTCTCTTTTCTGAGGAAAGATGGAGCGGGGTGGGAGAAGGGAGAAGTGGGGGAAGACTGAGGGTAGAGGAACGGGGGAAACTGCAGTCAGAATGTAATATATGAGAAAAGAACAGAATAGTAATAAAAAGGAAAAATTAACAATAGTTTCCTCAAGTTGATGTTTAAAACCTTCTTTAAATATTATGAAATAATGCACATTTTATTTGATAATAATTTATGAATCTATTACAGTTCTTAGAATGCAAGAGAGGGAAATATTTAGTATTTAGTATTTATCTTAATTTTATTATGTTAATATTTTACAATATAGAGTAGAAAAAAAAGTTTAATAACATTCATTGTGATGACATTAAACAAAGAAGGAACCAATACAGATTGCACTGGCTTTCTAACCTTCATAATCTAAATATATGTTTATAGTGAATACATATATGATATTAAGAAGGAAAGTAGACACAGCATGTCAAATGCTATAAGCATGTATGTATATGTATTATGGTTATTATGATAATCTTGTAAACAAATAGTGTGAGCATATGTATATATGTATTTATGTGTGTATGTTATGCATTTGGTAATAAATTTTGTTGTAAAAGTGATCACACTCAGAATCAATGATGCTTGTGTTTCCTCCAAAACTACATGAAGTTGGAACAACCTCCTTCAGATGGAGCAGCTCCTTTGGCATTCCAAAGGAAAAGTGATGTTGCTTTTGTATGTGTGCCTTCACTCCTTGCTGATGAGTACATCTACACCATTGTTATTGCAGTGAATGCGATCCTGTCCTGACAACAGAACCCTGCTTCAGCCACCTTTCAGTGTAGAGTGAAGATGAGTGACTCTCCAGAATACCTCCAGGCCTTAAGTGTCACATTGGACCTACTGAGTCATCCAGTCTCATGGACTGAACAACTAGGTTCTCAGCTTCTCTTGCATACAGAGAGACAATATTTAGCTAACCATGCTGTTCTGTGTAAAACAACATTCATTTTTATATTTATTTGTTCTATTAGCTCTATTCCTCTTGATAATGCTTACTAATACAATACATAAAAGATCCTTTAATTTGTAAATATAAGAGGTTGTATGTTTAGTGAAGGAGTCCAGAAACAGAAACACACACACTGTTTGATACCAGTTATATGTAAAATTAAAAATGAGATTTATTTAAGAAAGATTCTACTGTATTAGGTTTCCATACTACCCCTAAAATAGCCCTTAATTATAACTGTCTTTCCCATTATTTCATCCCTCATCCTGTTCTGTATGATCCTCTTATTCTAGCCACCCAATCCTTATCCATCTACTCTTCTTCCCTTTGATAGAAAGATTTATCTGTCCTCCCTAGTTCATGACTCTATACCTGTCATCTGTGGTTTTATGGATTGTTGCTTGCTTATCAATGACTTATCAGCTAATATCCATATAAAAATCAGTGCATACCATATTTGTCTTTCTGGTTCTGGGTTACCTCACACAGGAGGATATTTTTCTATTTTCATCCATTTACCTGTGAATTTCATGATTTCATTGGTTTAACAGCTGAGTAATAGTCCATTGAATAAATATACCACATTTTCTTTATCCTTTCTTCTGTTGTGGGACATTGAAATTGTTTCCAATTCCTGGATATTATGACTAGTGCACCAATAAACATAATTGTGCAAGTTTCTTTGTGGTAAAATGAAGCATCCTTCAGCTATTTGTCATTTGAGGGGTAGTATGGAAACCTAGTAGTGTATAAGGTTCATAAAATATACATACATGAAGGCAATCTAAAGAAGAGTGACAAATAATGGGGGGACATAACCCTAATTGGTTATCTCTTACCACCAAATGAAGCTTGCAGTTCTGAAACTGGGTTACATCTAGTTGAGTTGAACAATGGGATCACATGGAATTCCCCAAAAAACCCCGACTGTTGCCAAGGCACAAGTTGCTCTTCAAAAACAGATGGCAAGGCCCTATTGCTGAAGACAACACCTACAAAACTTAATGAACACAGAAAACTGGAGTTGGTGACTACCTAGAGAGCCAACACCCCTTTGGACTAGCAGTGTTCTTGGTACCAGAATATATTGTGCATGCTACCAAAGGAGAAACATAAACACTCACGTTGCTATAGAACCTTTAATCTAAAATGGTTCCTGCTTTAAGATATGCTAAGACAATAGTGGCACAAAGCATATGACAGTATCCAAACAGTATCTGATTTAACTCAAGGCCTACTCCATGAGCAGAAACCTGTACCAGAAGCTTCTTGGGTGACCAAGACCCTAAGACTAGATAGCCAATGGACTAGGGGAAAACCAAATATTACTGTTCTATGAAAGAAACATAACAATAAAATGATACCTAATGACATTCTGCTATGCTTATAGATCAGAGTCTTGCTCAACCATCTTCAGAGGATTTTTTGTCCTATTCTGATGTGTTTGTTTTTGTTTCATCTAATTTCATTTATTTATTATACCTTAGAAGCCTGTTTTCTAATGAGAGACAGGAAGATGGTAGATCAAGAAGGGAGGGTAAGTAGGGAGAAATTAGGAGGAGTGGAGGGTGAAAAAAACCTGTAATGAGGATGTATTATATGAAAAAAATTGGTTTCAATAAAAGAAAACAAAGTCAGACTCATGAAACTAGATACTATGAGGATGGTTACTATAAATATTTGAGAAATTAAAGATTTTGATCAAAAGGCACAGACTTGATATACACTGGAGAAATGTACTTTGGCATGCCTATAACATGTGGTTACCATATTTAATAATAAAATAATTTATATTTTAAATGTCATAGTATAATTCTTAATGTTCTCATCATAAAAATGATAAAGTAGTAAGTTTATATATGTACCTATTATTTAAGTTCAATCCTTCTATAGTTTTATAATTATATATTAAAGCAACACATTTAAGACCACATGCATAATTATTTGGCAAGTGAAATTATAGAGTGCTCATTGATGGGGGAAGATCCACTAGCCAATCACATCAAGTTGGGGTGTGGCTACTTGGACCCCAGTTAGAAAATCGAGAGAACACAGGTGTGTGCTCTTTCCATGTGGTGTCCTCCAGATGGATAGGACTGCGGCATGAGTAGCATGAGTTTCCCCTTTTCTTTCATTAAAAATACCTGTTCCTATTGAGCTGGCTTGGTTATTGATTTGTGACAACTTAATACTTCATCATCTGGTGCCCAACATGTATGCTTCTACCTCTGTTTAAAACATTGTTTATGTATTGATATATATATTTACCATACTGCAATATACATTACTACCTCCGATTAAGATACTTATACATTGTTTATATTTAAGTCATTGTCCTCATTTATTGCACAATTGTTTATTGTTTTAGTGTTTAAGTTAGATAGGTATTGAAAATTATAGATCAGTAGTCATCTATGTTTGTTATATTTATGATTAGACTAATCAGGTTCTTTAAATACATAGAGATTATATTCAGTATAGATAGGTAATCTTCAACCTCTTCAAGGAGCTGTAAAAAATGGCCTTTAATCTAATCTAGAGTTCCATAGTTTCGCAACAATGAGACACACTCACTCCTGGCAAAACCAATCTATTCCCAGGAGAATGTTGAGCACCAGAGAGACTCAGTCTGGAACCTTTCTTCTTGACAAAACTGGCCTCTGGGCAAAGAAATGCCCATACCTCAACCACTGACAGAGATATGGAGTATCCGTAAATGGATAAAACAAAACAGTCTTATCCTGCCAAAACAGGGTAAAATAGTTTTAAAAAGTTTATTACTTTTAAAAATGGTATGTCAGTTACTTAAGGCCTTAGCCAAAGTTGGTCACTTCAACATTACAAATGAGACTTTGGGTGATTGCCCAGGTAGTCACTTGTCTCTGCCATTTGTTACACATTTTAAAAGTTTCCCGATTACACTTCTGTCCACTCAAGTAATATTGTTTCCCTTCTCAGATCTCTGATGGAGTTAAAGATTAAATAATAATAGTTACCTTCCTCACAGTTTAGCCAAACTTAATTTCAATGTAATACTTAAACTCCTTAAAATAAAATGTTTATTAAAACTTTTGTTATACATTCCTTGCTTAATGTTGTTTATTGTTTGTAATTTTACACTTGGTGTCTGTTCCTATTGTATATAGCTATGTTGGGTTTAGATTGATCTTGTTTAGACAGAAGGGGGAGATGATGGGTGAAGAGCCACTAGCCAATCACATCAAGTTGGGGTAGAGAACACAGGTGTGCACTCTCTCCATTCAGTGTCCGCCAGACGGATAGGACTGTGGCGTGAGTAGCGTGAGTTCCCCCCTTTTCTTTCATTAAAAATACCTGTTCCTATTGAGCTGGCTTGGTTATTGATTTGTGCCGACTTAATACTTCATCAGCTCATCACAATAAAAATATGTACCTTGATTCCAGACAGGGAATTAGATATGTTGACTACAGATATTTACCTTTCCCTCTTTCCCCTAGATTCAATCTTGCAGTTTCATGCCCTGCTGTCCAGCAGAAAACCAGCAGCACCACACCCAATCCCTAACTTCTCTCTCTCTACTTATTTGTTTATCCCAGTCTCCAACTACAACAGGAATTTCCTGCTAACCCATAGGACACTCCTGCAGAGAATCAAGTAAATGGACTGCAGAGCTTCCTCTCCTTCTACTCCTCCATTTTCATTCTCCTAGTTTCATCCCACCTCTGTACAGTGGGTCTCTGAGTCTTGTGCCTGCTCTTGGGATTCTTTTCCTTCTGTTAGGTTGTCTTGTCCATGCTCTACAGAATGCTTTTTCCTTTATCTTATTATATTTTATTTTGTCAGGTTTGGTTGTTGTTGTGGTCCACAGAAATCATGCAAAGAGATTTCAGCTGGTGGAGCAGAAGACTAAAGTACCAGAATGAATGTGTTCTGATCGAGATGAACCCAGTTTTCAAGGTGTTGGGCCTACCACCTTTTGTATATTGGCTGTTCTTAAGTAGATCTCTTGTGAAGCCATGAGCATTCTCCTTGGTGCAAGATTCATCAGAGTATAGATAAGTGGGCAAAACTTTTTCCCATGTACTGGCATACTGGGTCATCGCCCCACCTTCTGGGACCTCCAGTGGGAAATTTAGTCACACAGACAATAACCTTCTGTCTTCTAATCTCCACTTCGTTCCCCGAGGGAAACTCAGTAACCAGCTCCCTGCAATTATCTTCTGTTTGGCAGGATATTTGTTAGAAGATGAGTCCTTCATATGGATCACTTTGCAGACCTCCTACATAGGGTTGGCACGTCCCAACTTACTTGATTTTTAGACCTTCCTGATAAAGAAATTGGTGCCCCAAATTCTCCTTAGGAAAGTGCTAACCTCAGTTAAACCCTGCTCTACCCTAAAAAAGCTATTAAACCCCTTTTATATAGAAGGCATGGAGGCCAAGGGTTGTTATCTCTTAAAAACCATTTCTTTCCTAATTAGGTACAGCACAAGAGTGGATCCAGATGGAAGTAGAGGTGGAGAGTAGGCAGAAGGATTATGCGGAGGGGAAATTGCAATTAGGATATATTGTATGAGAAAAGAAACTATTTTCTATAAGAAAGGAAACTATTTTATGTAAAGGGGAAAATGTGGACCTCTCAATTTTTTTCAAATAAATCAATCCATGATATTCATGACACCAAATATAAATTAATTACTTTCATTAATTATACGAAAATGAAATCCTACATTATTAAAATATAAAAGACATGAAAGGCAATCATTCAATAACTAAAATCATTAAGAACAGTGGGAATTTTACCTTCCAAGGGATGTCAGCTTTATGTGATGGTGTCATGTATAGGAAATGATGTCATGAATACAGACAGCAAAATTTATTTCATTTAAGTATGATTTGTTTCCCTAAGTACCCAAGTACAGATACTACATATAATTATAATATTAAGCCAGCTATAATGAAGTTTTCTTGTCAAGAAAATAGGAGAAGTCAAGAATAAACATAAGTTAAACACTAAGATAAGCTCACATTTTAGCTTCTACATTTACAACATTTATGATAGATCTTAAGATGAGTCCTGTTCAAGGCAATATACATTTTGAGCCACTGATAATTATTATGCTGTCTCAGAAAGCAACACACAAATTTTATTGTAAGCCATGATTTACAAGTATATTTTTATGTATGTATAGTAATTGATTACAATTAAAAACCTGAAGGTTGCTCTTACCATCTACACAGGAACAGAACTCTAATAACCATTATTTAGAATCATAAAAATGTCATGCCAATATCACAGTTGTTTTTGGTAAATCATTTACAATTGGCAATGATAAGTGTCAACATCTTTAAGAAGCTGATTAGTAAATGATCTAGATATAATTCATAGGTGTTACATGCTCTGTGCAAATGGCCCTTACACCTGTTCTACATTATTCTGATTTGAATATTTAGCATTTTCAGTCAGCTCGTGTTAATCCAATATTCTAAATTATAGAGTGGGATCATGGGACCACATTATCTGACTTAAATGAACATGATGAATATGTCCTGAGGATACATGACTACATGGATATCTGTGCAAATCACCACAAGAAATTGCCTTGAGATTTAGTTTTTTACAATTAAAAACACTTAGTATTACATAACTAATATTAGTTTTCTGTCAGGTTCTCATAGACATTTGTTATGTGATATACTTTATGGAAAAAATTAGTCTATGACTCCCAAATACTAATTTACACTACACCTAAACCCAAAACTAATTCCAAATCTTAAATATCACGCTTAAGGAAATGAAAGTAAGATATCATCAGTAATCTGTAGGTGACTAGATATCCTAATATGATACTAAAAGATGGGACTCTCATGCTTACATAATGCATAAAAAATAAAGGTAATTGTTACTCTGCCAAGCTTATAAAAATCATGTTATTTTAATGATGATCTCATTATATTGTGATATAGTCCAGAAATTGAATAGGATATTTAAATATTATCTAATATGTCCTAGCAATTTATAATTGTCCATATATATATTATGTATGTATGTGTGTTTATATATACATATATGTATACATATGTGTGTTTATATATACATATATGTATACATATGCATATATATCATTAGCAGGTATTTTACATTAAAATGTTCATTTATTATTTCTTTTGATTTATGAAAGTCATTTAACCCTGATAATGATGTACTCATTACATAACTATATACTCCAGAATTTACATATGCTACTTAAATATTTTTTAACATATCTTAGCAATTTTTCCTTTGACTATCTGTATGCATAATGCCATGTTTTCTTGTAAAATAAATAATAATTGTAATAGAATGGTGTGGGAAGTCCTTATCTATGTGTGTTGCTTTTACTGGTTAATGAGTAAAGAATCACTTTGGGCTGTGATAGGGCAGAGTACAGCTAGGCAGGAAAACTAAACTGAATGCTGGGAGAAGGAAGAGACAGTTAATGAGGTGCCATGTAGCTGCCAGGGGACAAAGACATGAGCCGCCACCTGGAACCTTTCTGGTAGGTCAAGAGCCTCATGGTAAAATAGAAAATAATGGAAATGAGTTAATTTAAGATGCAGGGGCTAGCCAATAGGAAGCTAGAGCTAATAGGCCAACAAATAATTTAATTAATACAGCTTCAGTTTAGTTCTGGGCAGTTCTGGGCAGCTGGGAGGGAACAAGCAATGCCCAACAACAAATTGTCATGCCTACAAGGTTAACTATATCCATGTACAACCTGAGAAAACTTAAAAATAAATTCTAGAGGCAAAAGAACAGAGTTAAGCATGGCTTTTTGCTAGCAGCATTTTCTCAGGTGGGCTCTGTTTACTAGAAGCAAGCAAAAGAACAGTTCTATTAGGAGAAGGGTTCCTGACTCAGTGGTAGCAGAAAAACTGCATGGCTCCTTTAAGAAGGCTTTTTGCTTCATGATGGTTGCACAAACAACTCTGACAATTTTAGGGATTCCAACTATGGAGCATTTAAATGGGGTTTGTGAGCAGAGTGCTACAACTTGCTAAATGGCAACATGGACTTGCTGCAACCAAACCCTGGATCTGGGGTGGAGAAAATGGCTCTCAGAGGCAACGAACATGCCTCTGCCATGTTAGACTGTGTGGCTCAACAGGCAGTGCTGCAGAGTTGGTCCTAGCCTCACCCACTTAGCATTAAAAAAAGGATGTTCTGGTCAGAAAATAATTACAGATACACAATAAAAACAGATACAGATAAAAAAGACTTTTAAATGGATCACAATGTTGGATAATTATATGTAGGCTTGGGAGAAAAAAGAAAAATAATATAGACAGTTATAAAATGAAGTAAATGTTTTTTTAAAAAAAGGTAAAGTCTTTAGAGAGACAAAGTACAGATAGTCATAGATTAAAATGAGTAAAAAAAAATAAGCCATGTAAAGATGGAAAACACACAGAGTCTGGATTATGTATATTATTGTGTTTTCTTTGAAGTTTTTGACTGTGAAAGAGATAAAAAGAGATTCAATTGTACAGGCTGCTAAGCTAAACCAGCATATGAATTTGAAAGGTATCTTGACTTCAAAATTTGTTGCTTTGGAAAAGAAGTTCTGCTTTTGTTTCCACAGAGTTAGAGAACCTGTGCATTCCTTCAAGGCTAATATGGTTTGATGGACCAAGACCCTTCAGAATCTCTCTTTGACCTCCAGAAATTTTACTTTGCCTAATAAAAAGCAGGAAGCTGTTTGGAGAGAATTATACCCAAATTCCCTAAATGATTGTTTATAAATGTTTGTTTACATTTAAAAGGGGATATGCTAAAGATATAAATAATTTGCATTGGTATTGATCTTGGTCTGTTGATACAAATTTAAGGTCAATTTTGTTAAACTGTGTATATGTATGTCTTCTCTTGATTAAGGTATTGTGATTGTGTATTTCATTTAATAATGTACTGTATAATTAAGAAATACAGGTTAATAGTCACCTATAGTAGTCAAGCTTGTAGTCATGTTAGTTAGGTTTTCTAGATATGTAGAGATATATTTCAGTTAGATAATCTTCAAACCTTTCAAAGACATACAGAATATGATATTTAAAATGTTTAAGAACTTAAAACTTTTCATGACAATGAGACACTGCTGCTCCTGGCAGCACTAATCTACTTCAAGAGAAAGATGGGCATTGATGAGGCTCCTTATGGAGTCTCCTGGGCATTTGGGTAAGAAACTGCTCTTGCCTGAACTGCTTGACTGGACTTGCAGGACTCACAGTAAAATGACTGCTGAAAAAGGTGAGACAATCTTTCAGGGTTCCTGCTTCATGAAAAAGTCTGTCAAACATTCTACAGGATACAGAAGATAATGACTAACAGAGTGGCAATATAGGTGGAACTGTCTTTGAAATTTCCTGCTTCATAGAAAAGTCTACCAGATACTATGGGCCTGTAGGATGAATATGGAGGCCCCAATGTTACAGAAGAATTTTGGGTGACTGTTCAGGCAGCAAGGTATCTCTGTCAGTTCTAGAGTTTTGGAAGTTGCTTATAATGCACTTCCTGCTCATTTAGGTAATATTATATCCTCTGTAGTCTTTGACGGAGTTGAAGAACAGTTATAATTATAGTTTTCCTTAGTTATGTTAAAAGATAGATGAGATATAAAACTTTAGACTCACACAGATTGGATAAATGATAGAGTATTTTCCTTAATTTGATTAAATGAATTAAATATTATAATGACAATTCTTGTTTGATAACTCTTTTGTTGCGTGTAATTTTACTATTTTAAAATTAAAATATTTTTATTTGGAAAGAAAAGGGGAAATGGTGTGGGAAGTCATTCTGTATATGTGCTGCTTTCCTTTAACAATTCTTCTGTTCTTGAATACTTACATTGGTGCCATGGCCTAGTTATTGTGAATAGTGCTGTCATGAACACAGACATGTAAACATCTCTGTGATATGTTAAATTGGAATTGTTCAGGTAAATATATAGCTGTATCATACATTGCATCTAATTTTAGTTTTGTGAGAATGCTCTACCATGATCCCCATAGAGGTTGAAGTAGTTTACATTCCTACCAGCAACAAATAAAGTTTCCCTTTGTTCATCTCCAAAAAAGCAATTTCCTGCTTTATGGAAAATTCTGCCAGATACTATGGGCCTGTAGGCTGAAGATGTATGCTCCAACAATACAAAAGAACTTTGGTTGACTGTCCAGGTAGCAAAATGTCTCTGACAATTCTGGTTTTGGAAATTGCTTATAATGCACTTTCTGTTAACTTAGGTAATATTATATCCTTCTGGGGTCTTTGATGGAATTGAAGAATAGTTATAATTTTAGTTTTCCTTTGTTATGATAAAAGATAAAGTAAAAGGGTCCCCTTGTTCCACAGAGTGGAGCAGAGTGAGCTCTTTTAACAAGCCAGCCCTTTTGACTACGAGGTCCTGGGCCAGCAAAGGGGCTAATCCAGTGCCAGCAGATTAAATCCGGACCCATAAGTGGGTCCCAGCCTGGCTACACAGGAGTCCTGGGAGGGGTCTATGGGCAGCCTCCAATCCCTGAGGCTTTCTGGACACTTAGGGGGCCTCCCCTGCTCTACTGGCTTTTCTGCTTATCCCAGTCCAGCTTGCCCCCAGGCACCCCATTCCATCTATGGGGTCCTAGCGTCCCCAAATTCAGCCTGCTTCCGGGCTGAGGCTTTGGGGGAAGGGTGAGCACAGGGCTAAAGGGGTCCCCTTGTTCCATGGAGTAGAGCAGAGTGGACTGCCCCTACTAAGCCCACTCTTTTGACTGCGAGGTCCTGGACCAGCAAGGGACCCTGATCCAGTGTCGGCAGATACATTTGGACCGAGGGATCAAAACACCAAGACTCTCCTGACCACATTCGAAGGAAAAGGTTGGCAAGCACCAATCCAAGAATTCCTCCAACAACCAGAAATGCAATATGATAACACCAGAGACCAGCGAGTATGCAACAGGAAAACATGAGCAACCTAATCCAGAAGAAGTAGAAGAAACCGACTTTAAATGTAACATTATGAAAGTGATAGAGACCTTTAAGGAAGAGGAGAAAAATTCCTTTAAAGAAAGAGATGAGAAATCTAACAAAAAGTTAGAAGAAATGAAAAATTACTCAAAGATATCCTAGAAAACCAAGAAAAAGTAATCAAACAGGAAATGATAACTGTTCAAAACTTGAAAACTGAAATGGAGGAAATGAAGAAGACTCAAACTGAGAGATGACAGGATTTGGAAAATCTGGATAACCAACAAAATACAAGAGATAGAAGAAAGAATCTTAGACACTGAAGATAAGATAGAGAAAATAAGATCAGTGATCGAAGAAAACAACAAATCCAACAAATTCATAACACAAACATTCAGGAAATCTGGGACAGCGTGAAAAGACCAAACCTAAAAATAATAGGGGTAGAAGAAGGAGAAGTACAGATCAAAGGCCTAGAAAATGTATTCAACAAAAAATATAGAAGAAAACTTTCCCAACCTAAAGAAGGATATTCCTATGAAGGTTCAAGAAGCATACAGAACACCAAATAGGCTGGATCAAAAAAAAAATCACCTCACCATATAATAATCAAAATACAAAACATACAGAATAAAGAAAGAATATTAAGAGCTGCAAAGGAAAAAGGTTAAGTAACATGTAAGGATAAACCTATCAGAATTACACCTGACTTCTCTATGGAAACCATGAAAACCAGATGGTCTTGGATAGATGTGCTGCAAAAACTAAGAAACCATGGATGAAAGCCCAGACTATTATACCCAGAAAAGCTTTCTTTCACCATCGATGGAGAAAACAAGATATTCCAGGATAAAAAAAAAATTAAGCTTACAGAAACCCAGCCTTACAGAAAGTACTAGAAGGTAAACCACAACTAAAGGAAGCAAACAACACCCATAATAACATAGATATCTAACAACACTCAACCAGCACAACTCAAAGAAGGGAGATTCACAATCACTACCACCAAAAAGAAAATAACAGGATTTAACAACCACTAGTCATTAATATCGCTTAATATGAATGCACTCAACTCACATATAAAAAGGCACAGGTTAATAGAAAGGATACAGAAACAGGATTGAACATTCTGCTGTTTACAAGAAACACACCTCAACCACAAAGACAGACATTATCTCTGAGTAAAGGGTTGGGAAAAGGTTTTTCAGTCAAACAGCCCTAAGAAACAAGCAGGTGTGGCTATACT